>CAMOHE010005804.1:587-13499 GCA_946598075.1 Artocarpus hirsutus
AGTGATACTCTACTGGTGAGAATCTGAAACTCCCTGAGAGCTCTTGTTCACAAATCACGAACACTAGCTTTGGGTTCTCTCAATTGGCTGGAAGGAGAGTCACCTTGAGGAAGAGCTATATGTGTGAGCCCACACTCACTCCGATCGTGGATAGAGAATAGCAAAGAAGACTAGTTGGTTGAGACTCTTCTGGAACGTTACTTCTCTACACAAATTTAGGAAGCTTTTCGGCGAATACAAGGTTAGTAAGATCAAGTTAATTTATACATATAGAATGTCAAACTTGTGTTTTGGAAAATACTCTGATTTTAAAAATTTTTAAAATTCCGCTGCTTATTATTTTTCGAACACATACGTCTTGTTTAGTATCTCGATTGGCTCGCCAACATGGTAATCACAAAGAAGAAGAATACGTAGTGGCACATGTGCATTGATTTTACCAACTTAAACAAAGCCTACCCCAAAGATAGTTACCCGTTGCCGCATCTCGATCAACTAGTCGACGCAATAGTCGATCATGAGATTTTAAGTTTTCTCGATGCATTCTCTAGCTACAATCAAATCCTTTTGCATCTTGACAACTAGAAGAAGACTGCTTCTATAACTGAGCAGTGGATTTTTTGTTTCAAGGTCATACCCTTCGGGTTAAAGAACGCAGGAGCGACTTACCAAAGGCTCGTCAATATGATATTTGAACAACAAATTGGTAAGAATATGGAAGCTTACATTGATGACATGCTGGTCAAGTCTTTGCAGGCTCATCACCATGTCTGCACCTACAAGAATACTTTGACGTTCTCCGAAAGTATGGTATGAAGCTAAACCCAAAGAAGTGCACTTTTGGAGTGGCAAACGGTATGTTCTTGGGGTATCTCATCACGAAACGAGGAATCGAGGCAAACTCAGATCAAGTAAAAGCTTTTCAATTGATGCCTTTGCTGAGAACAAAGTGAGAAATACAGAACTTACTAGTCAAGTCACTGCATTCAATTGATTCATTGCCAGATCCACTGACAGATGTCTTCCTTTCTTCTAGTTGCCAAAGAAGAACACAAAATTTGAGTGGAATGAACGGTGCGAATCGACTTTCCAGGAATTAAAGAGATACTTGACAACTCCGCTAATCCTATCAAAGCCAAAAGATGGTAAACTACTATACCTATACTTGGCAGTTTCAGAGACAGCGATGAGTTCAGCCCTTGTTTGAAAGGAAAATACAGTCCAAAAACCTATATTCTTCATGAGCTACACCATGTTAGATGTTGAGACGAGATACTCTGTTGTTGAAAAGCTCGCCCTTGCACTCGTCATGTCGGCTCGAAAACTCCGTGCGTACTTTCAAGGTCACACTATAGTGCTGTTGTCGTCTTACCTGATGCGAGCTATTTTGCACAAGCCAGACATCTCTGAAAGGATGACAAAATGGGCGGTTGAGCTGACAGAGTTCGACATCGAGTATAGAACTCAGACAATGCTAAAAGCTTAGGTGCTTATAGATTTTGTTGCCAAATTGACACACAGGCCTGAAGAACACGGATACAAAACATGGATTGCGTAAGTCGACAGATTGAGCAATGAAAAAGGGTTAAGAATAGGAGTGGTCTTGAAGTCCCCAACTAGGGAAGAGATCAAACAGAGTCTTCGATTGGGATTCAGGGCTACCAACAATGAAGCTAAATACAAAGCTGTGATTGCTGCTACAAGGCTCGCTGCAGCGTTAGGGGCTACTAAACTTGTTTTGGAAAGCAACTCCACATTGGTTGTTAACCAAGTGAGTGAAGAGTTCGAGGCACGAGATGAGAAGATGCTTTTATACTTGAGATTAGTCACAAAGCTCAAGCCCTAGTTCGACCAGTTTGAAGTAAAGCATGTCCCGCGAGAATAGAACTCTAAGGTAGATGCACTCACAAACTTGGGATCTACAGTTGAAGTCAGTGAAAGGAGATGTAATGATCGAGAAAATTTCATTAATAAAACCTAATATTTAATTGGCTTTAATTAATGAATTTGCTTTAAAAAAATGTGATTTTTGTAAAAGTTGTAATTTTTGTATAAAACTACGATAAAGTACGAATAAACGGCATTGATTGCATATTTTATGGCAAATGTGATGAAATATTGGATATAGTAAAATACAGATTTTATGAGTTGAATTACTTAAAAATTTGTAAATAGTATCCATAAAATGAATTTTATATCACAATTAATTATAAAATTGTGATATAAATGAACGAATGATTAGAACGTAAATGAGACACGGAGGTTGTCCAAACCCTAACTTGGGGTAGAGATGAGGCCGAAGCAGTATAAGAATACTGCTAAGTGATAACACAGATACGAAAAATGTTATGATTGGCCTCCAAAAATTGAACGAAAAGTAAGTTAAATATTTTTATACAGGCTAAGGATAGAAAATACACTTATTTGACCCATGACAGCATAAGAAAAATACTGTGTGATAAAAAATTACACTGTGTGAATTTTTAGCCCAATAAAGTGGACACTCCTTGGTTTGCTAATGGGCCACATGTCATGAAAAGTGGCCCAATAGCATGTTGACACCTAAGTGGTATACTCATGGGTTACCATGAGTCACCAAGTGGATTAGAATGCATTTAATGCATAGTTATCACAAAAGTTTCCTTCCTTTCTTCTTTCCCAAGTTCGGTAGCCATTGAAGGAAGCTTTCAAAAAATTTTCTCAACCCCAAACTTTGCAAAAACAACCCCAAAACAATTTTAGAAGCAAATCCAAGGATTTTCACAAGATTTAAGGTGAAATTCTAAACTTTTTATTAAGTTTTCTAGGGGTTTCTCATGGGTTAAAAGGGGAATATTAACCCATGGCATTTTTGCATGAAAAGGGAGTTTGGAAGGCAGATCAAAAGGAATTTCAAGGCTAGAAATCAAAAGGAATTTCAAGGCTAGAAATCAAAAGGAGGTCATTTTGGTAAGTTTTGGTATTCAAAGTTTTGAAATTTAAGGAATTTTGTTTGGATTTTTATTTTCTCAAGTCCATATCAGTTCTTGAGCTTATGGTTGAAGGAATTACATGTGAATGTGATGAATGACCTGTTTAGATGGTGAAATTTTGATTTATGATGCAAAATGGTAGTTTTTGTATAAAATAATATTTTTACAATTTTAAGGTTCGACTTTGCAAAAATGGAGTTTTAGCATGAGAATGATTTGAGTTAAACATAGAATGGTCTCTGCATGGGTATATTTGAAATTTTGAAGAGGATTTTGACAAAAAACGTCCTAGGGACTAAATTGAAAGAAATTTTTTTTTCTTAACAAATTTGAAAAAAGGCCGAGAACACCCTGTATAGTGAGATTTTGGGAAAAGTTAAACCACGGAAGTTATAGATCTAGATAAAACTGTTAAAATTTGTGGACGGTTTGTCTAAAAACACAACCGTTTGTGAGTTTTGAATTTTCAAGAATATGTTAAAAGTGAAAAAGTGTTAAAATGGAAAAAATGTCATTTTTCAAAATGATTCAAGGTGTGTTACTTTGAGCAAAAATGTTTCTTATAAAAAATAGGAATTTTTGATGTAAAGAGAAAATTTTAGCCCTAGGGGCAAAATTGTCAAAATTTTCAGTTTAGGGGCTAAACGTTAAAGTTTTATGAAAAAGGAGCCTAACTGTGAAATAAAGGGATTTAAGCCACTAGGACATTATCTTGAAGTTAATGTGTGGCCGTTTTTGTTAAAAGAACGGAATCGAGCTCGGGTCGGTCAATAGGGCTACGGTGTGTAAAATCGTCATTTTTGCCCGAATAACCTGAATAGCTCTAAAAGGGTCCCAGATAGGAAAGAAAAATAACTAGAAGGATTTTTGCCCTTCATAAGTAACGATAGGGTAGAATTAGAAAGAAATAAGAAACCAGTATCTACAAAGTTGTGTACAATTAAACAACTCGAATGATTAAGTAATGAACGCTTTGTGGCGAAACGTATTGAAATTAGCTAGTAGTTTTATAATTGGCTAACAAGATCCTAGGAGTCTAGGAGATCGAAGATCGAAGTTGATTTTTGCAGTGCTTGAAAGCAAGTAAGTACCCTTCCCACTTACAGTATGAAATGGTAGGTGTAGAATGCGTGAATATGCATATTAGGGTATATATTACAATGCAAACTTGTATGTTGTTATGAATTGAGTATCTAAGAGGTATAGAATCGATGCCTGTGTGTATATGATTAGAATACCTAAGTACATAACATGTTATGTATTGTTATGTACAAGATATTGTGTATCAGTGTATACAATAATGAATGCATGTATGTATACGAAGTAGGTACTTGTGTGTACTCCATTATGCATATGAACTCATATATCATGGATAACATGTGATTATCATTTCATGCCTGGTATGATAATTATATTAAATGAATTGGTAAATATGTCACCAAAAGTTAAGAAAAGTGTCGTATTGCCTCCCGAAGTAAGGGGAGTTTAAAGAATAAAATATGGTTACGGTGTTACATAGACGTAAATGATATTGCGTAATAGTACGAACACTTGGGCCTTAATGAAAGATAAGAAATGATGAAGATAAGGAAAGTTCATAAGAAAGCATAATTGAATCATGCATTCAATTGATTGTCAATGTGAGATTTATGGGACTTACTGGGTGTTAGCTTATTAAGTTTTTCATGCTGTAGGTATTCCGACGAGAAGGTCAGAATAAATTGTAATGATAAGCTGGCAGACGGATGATGGGTACAGATTGGGTATGGAGTCCACTATCGAATATTTTTGCTGTGCATATTATTTTGAAAAGGAATGTTTGAACAGGAAAATGTTGTAAAAGTAAAAATGTTTATGTAAAAATAAGTGTGCAAAAGTATTTTGGGAGTTACCAAATTTATTGTAAAGTAAAGTATTTATTTCAATTTCAAAAAAAAAAATTCCTAAATTTCCTAAAAGTTTCATCACAGCCCGAAAAGGCGGGTTGTGACAGGAGAGCAATCCCCTTAGAGCGAATTGATAGACCGAGTATAGAACTGGTCGAGAAGACGAATTATGTGGACCCAAGGGACAATTGGAGAACCCCTATTGAGATGTACATATGTGACGATGGCTTCCTGAAGAAAAGCAGATTATGTGACATGTCAAAGTTCAAGCGACAAGATACTGCATGATCGATGGGAAACTTTACAGGCGTTCTTTCACAGGGCCATATCGTCGGTCT
The DNA here is from genome assembly GCA_946598075.1 of Artocarpus hirsutus. NCBI lineage: Eukaryota > Viridiplantae > Streptophyta > Magnoliopsida > Rosales > Moraceae > Artocarpus > Artocarpus hirsutus. Next base: position 5,784 of record CAMOHE010005804.1, read on the forward strand.
CTTAGGGAGGACGAGATCGAAAAAGTCATTTGCAAAGTCCATGAGGGATTGTGCAGCAATCATTCAGATGGGAGGTCACTATGCAACAAGGTTAAAAGGCAAGGATTCTATTGGCCAACAATGTAGAGTGACTGTGAGAACTTCGCTTGCAAATGCAACAGTTGCTAGAGGCATGCTCCCATCATTCACCAACCAGCTAAAGAACTTTCTTCGGTCAGTTTGCCCTATCTATTCATGAAGTACTCTATGGACGTGGTCGGACTGTTTCCTCTTGTTCTCGAGCAAGTAAGGTATCTCCTCGTCCTCACAGATTATTTCTCCAAATGGGTTGAAGCTGAAGCATTTACTGACGTTAAAGAACAAGATGTCGAGAGATTGATTTGGAGGAATATCATCTATCATTTTGGAGTCCCAAGGGAGATCGTCATTGATAACGGCTCTCAGTTTATCTCCTCGTCCTTCAAAAAGTTCTGCCATGATTAGGATATTATTTTAAGCTTCTTAACACCGAGGTACCTGCAAGGAAATGGCCAAGCAAAAGCAACAAATAAGATGATCATGAAGAATCTGAAGAAGAAACTTGAGGTAAGAAAAGGATCTTGGGTCAAAGAACTCCCGATGGTGCCACGGGCCTATCGAATGACTCCAAGAAGGGCGACTAGTGAATCCCCCTTTTCGCTTGTATATGGGACAGAAGCTGTCATCCTTGCAAAGTTTATAGCTTGAGATCTTTGACTCGATTACTCGCTTTTGAATGAAACAAAAAATGATGAAATGATACAAGGCGCGTTGGACCTGATAGATGAGAAAAAGGACAAATCCTTCTATCGTCTTAATTGTTTTCAACAAGCAGCCGCTCGGTACTACAATTGGAAGGTTAGAGTAAGGAAATTCTAGGAGGGAGAACTTATGCTCAGAAAAGTCTTTCAAAATATGAAAGAAGCTAATGTTGGAAAATTGGTGACTAACTGGGAAGGTCCGTATCGAATTCGATCTGTTGTTTGAGACGAGGAATACAAGTTGAAGAAGTTAGATGAATCACTTATTACCAAGAGCTGGAACATGAATCACCTAAGGAAGTATTACGTGTAACACTTTTCATATTCTTTATGATTATGTTATTGAACTATATTTGGCTTAATCCCCATACATGGGGTATGTAGGCAGCTCGTGTACTATAAATGAGCATAGCAGCTTCATTAATTTAAATTTAATTTCCCCAAGATCATTGACAAGTCTTTCTCAGGAAATACGGCAAAGCATTCTAAACAACTTTAGACTTAACCAGCTTAATCTGAACTCTCATATTGCCATCTTCATGGGACAACTTCAAAATCGACAAGCTCGATCCAAACTTTTGCATTGCCATCTTCATAGCAACTTCAGACTTGACCAGCTTGATTTGAACTCTCTCATTGCCATCTTCATGGCACAACTTCAAACTCGACCAGCTCGATCTAAACTCTTGCATTGCCATCCTCATGGTAACTTCGGACTCCACCAGCTCGATCCAAACTCTTGCATTGCCATTTTTAAATTACAACTTTGAACTCGACCAGCTCGATCTAAACACTTGCACCGCCATCTTCATGGCTTGTTTGGGCTTGATAAAGTTGATCCAAATTTTCTAGTGGAACCTTCATGGCTCCTTCAATTCAATCCCAAATTGGACCCTCAAACTGGTGTCGAAATTGGGGCTTAGGCATTCAAATGAATTCGATCAACTCTCCCAAAGTTCGGTGACTGTAGCTTAATTCAAACTCTTGGTCTTATCTCATGCATCTATTTCATGGCTCAAGGCCATGCTTGGTTCGATCGACTTTAAAAGAGTCTAATCTCAAAATGCCATCTACATGGCTCTGTTTTCCTGTAACTATGTTAAACCTTTAAAAAAGTTCGATTTACGCCTGAATAATGGCTACAGTTTATATTATAATGATCCCTTTGGATGGGATACTTTGATTTATAGTGTATTATTAGTTTGGTTGCTTTTTGATTAACTAGGAGATTGATCGCCGCATACTATATAAAAGCATTGCCAATCTAGTGCTGAATTCAAAAAGTTGAATTTAAGATTGAAGTTCCGTCTGTTGGAATAAAATGTTTGATACAAACAAAACAAAAATAATAGTTTAAATGAAAAACAAAAGAATTTTTCAAGATTCTCCTCCCTCTGCAAGTTTAGCATTTTCCCCTTCGGTCAGCTCAACAATGGGAGGATCCACGTGTTCACCACTTTGGGTTAGAACAGCATCAGGCTCAGGGGTAAGGGGCTCGACAGTGAGATCTTGACGGGCCAGTTTGCCTTGGAAATTCAGGTCGTCCTAGGATAACAGTTCTTGCAACTCCTTGATTTCTTCATCGATCGCTTCGGCGCTGAGTCGACCTAACTTGAATCCTAATGAAGTCTCAAGTCGCTCCTTGAAGGAAGAAGTGCCGTGGACCTCGAGCAGTTGCTCCTTAATTTCTTCAATATCTTTGTCTTTTGCAGCCATAGTTTTCTTCAGCCCGTCAACTTCTTCCTTAGAAAGTCGAAGACTACTAGATAAGCTCAACACCTTCTCGTTCGACCTGTGTAAGGCATCGACCGCATCGTTGAGCTCCTTTTATTTATTGTCTCTCTTGGCTTTGATCTTCCTTAGCTCTTCTCTAAGTTCTCTATTTTTTAGAAGTTCTTGCTCATATTTGTGAGCAGCCTTGTTCGCGAACAGATTGTGAAGCAAAAGAGCCTGCATGATGAAATTTCAATATGGAATGATACGATCGAAGCCAACAAGATTGAATGTGCTTTGGAGATTTAAGTGTCCCATTGCTGCAGTCAATTCGTTGTAGAACCAAACAAACAGCTTCCCACCAAGAAGCTCCTCATCTTTATCGAAGTAAAAATTTATGGTCGCCCTTGTCGCGACTTCTCTATCTTGCATAATACTGCGTTTATTAGGATGTTAAGGGTTTTCTCGGGAACCCCTTGTTCGACATCCCTGGCTGAAGTAGAAGACTCTCCACCCTTCCTTTTCTTCGATGGTGGGGGCTGTATGTCAAAGGGAGGAGGTGGAGGGAGATCGGATGAGGCAGATGGAGGAGTGACTTCCTTTCGCACATTTGGTTCACCTGTTTTGCTTCTCTTCTTCGTTGCTTTATCCTTAGCCTTTTTCTTTTGCATTTCTCTGACTGAGGGCAATGTCGCTTTCATGGCTGACAATGTGGCTTTTGCAAGATGAATGTCCTCATCAAATAGTAGGGTAATATATTTGGATGGGCCATACAGCCGCTGAAGTACACCGCAACATACAAAGACCTAATTGACTCATTTGGGAAATTGAATAGGAATACCTAGGGGGATCTCTTTAAAGTGCTTCCAAATTGAGGACCTCTTGAGTCAATCAGGCTATGAGATTTCTACCCAAGTCCATCCCTTAAAAGCTAGTAATGCATCCAACCTCACTCAGAACCTCTCATTGATTGGAGCCAGATGATTCAATTCTTAATCTGTAAAGAAAAAGAGTGCTTATGATCAGTCAAAATTACTGCTTGAAATATGAGAAGCTACGATGCTTACCAATATGACCAAAAGCAAATGGAAAAGGAAATCGGGTAGTTAATTTAAAGGAATCACAATTGATCAACATAAAAAATTATCGCTCTTCCTAGTGCCTATCAGTGTTTACAAATTATGTGATGAGTTGCTTCGACTGCCTATACACCAAGTAAAAAGGGCCCAAATTTTTGTTGTCTGGCTTCATATAGTAGTACTTGAGAAAATCATATATGTCAAAATCGATTCCAGCCCCCTCTATCAAGACCATAAGGGCAATGAGTAGTCGGACCCCATTTGGCATAAGTTGAGTCATGGAAATGTAGAAGTGATCGATGATCTTGATCACAAACTCTAGCATCGGCAGTCGAAGGCCAAGCTCAAACCATTTGGTGTACATATAAAACCAGTTATCGTTTTATGTATCTGCTCGCTCCCCCAGATAAGGCAAATGTATTTCGACCGAGGTTGGGATTCCATACTTTGATCTTACTGTCAACGAGTACCCCTCTGTCAAAACGAACTCTGGATTCTATTTGAAAAATGACACTCATTTGGTTGGAGAAATGTACTTCCTTTTTTCGAACAGTTTGATGTAGTCGACCTTCCTTGAGGGACCTCCTGGCTAGTTTCATTCTACTCTTTAGTTCGTTGCCTCTCTGCTGGTGCCGTCTCCATTAATTCTTGCACTTGATTCAATCATTGACTATTGGCAGATCATTTCATTGACTTTCTTTTCGTCGCTACTCGACTAGGGGTCCTCGTCGTTGCTCGAGCTTGAATCAATGATGACTGCCTTTGACATTTTTACAGAAATAGGTTTACCGAAGGTAATCTAGGGTTTTGGAGATCAAAAAGCTAAAGTATCCTAAAATCTGGAAGGTTTCAATAGTTCTTGAGTACTCTAGACTCGCGACAGCCAAACAGATTCAACAATCACTGATTTTCTTAGAAAATGAGACGTGTTTGGTACTAGAATGCTCGAAATTGAAAGAGAAGTAAGATTACGGAAAGAAAATCTCAAGAAAATTAGAAGAGAAGAAGAAATCTTGCTTAAAAATCATGGAAAAACTATGAGAAACAGAGGGAAAATCGCCTTGAGTTCAAAGAGAAAGAAGCGAAATGAAGAGGCGAGAGAGAAAATATAGGTTATATACTACCCGAAGGTGCCAAATCGAGGGCTAAGATTAGTTCAAAGCCATTTGATCTAAGGGCTGGATTACGTGTCTTTTCGAGTTCCCGCTCAAACCGAGGTGGTGTCCTTTCAAATCAGACTCGTGCGTCACCATTGCAGTGATATTTCCAAGGCTACCAATCGCGTGATGACACGTGTTGTAGGTAATTAAATATCGTGATTTCCCAAGGAAATGTAATGATTCAAGTACGGATATAAGATATCAATCGTAGTCACGTGCCAGTAGATTAGGGCCTGATCTTCATTCACTCCTGTAGTCCATTACATCAACTAAGGAGTGGGGGTCTAACTGTTGGAGTGCAATTTAGTCGGGCCTAAATTGCTAACAGGCCCGTGCGGCCCAATGTTAAAAATGTTGAAACTAATCGAATAGATCGAGTAAAATCTACTGACTGAAGCCAAATCGGATTGACGATTCATATTGCTTACTTGATTTAATCATCTTGCATGGTTTGAGGCATTTAACTATATTGCTCGAGATGATTCGTACTTGTTTGCTATGTTTTTGTTTGATCGGATCGATCATATCAAGCTGACAGTTACTAGCACAAACTGACAGTTATAATACATCTAGTCACGGACCGAAACGTGAGGGAGATGTGATTCTTACAACCTATCACCAATCGACACATGTCCCACTATTGCTGTTACTTATGGAGCATTATCCCACTCTGCCAAATGGTTAGGAGTTACGATTCTTTCTTATCCTCTATATAAAGGATGGTTGTTTCATTGTACGACACACAGACAGACAAAAATATACAAAAACTCTGCTCATTTGCTTCCTCATGTCTTTTTACTCTCTTGTAATCTGTACCTAGAACATCCTAGTGAATTACAGTAGACGTAGCTCTTCATTAACAGAGTGAAACACTATAGATCTCGCATGTTATTCTTGTTTCAGCATTATTTTATTTGTTTCACTCCAATCTAGCACATTAATTTGAGCTAACAGGTCCATTAAACGGTAATTTGAGGGCCCAATTTCCTTAACATCCCAATCTGAAATTTTAACATTTGATTGTAGATCCACCGTCTACACATATGAATAGAAATTATTTTGTAGACTACATTTGGACTTACTAGGCAATAGCTCACCTGATTATTTTAGAATACAAGGAAACTAGCCTAGAGGCTGGAATAGAATTTCTGTTGAGCCTGTAATAACGGTTGAGTAACTGCTTAGACATGAGTATAGATACCCCTATAAGGATATTTCTATTGTATATTAAGTACTTTTAAAGTATGATGTTTTAATGAAAACTGCTATGGCTATTATGATGTGTAATATAAGTTAAACAAGGGTTATAAACCCTTTTGAGAACAATTGTGTATTTATAAAACATATTAATGTAAATAAAAAACTTTGCAAATATATATCTATATATATATACACACACACTTTTATATATATATATACACACACACTTTTTTCATGACATTATTAAAGTTGATTAAGCTTAAAAAAAGTTAAGTAACAGTTTGAAGAGTCAGATCATCGCATAAGAGAATGACAAAGAAAACCAATTGGTTGAGGCTTTTTCTGTAGCATTTGTCACATAGCAGTTTTATTGATTTTGTTCTGTCAGAAATGCGGCTTCTAGTTTACTAAAGGTAAAAAAATCTATTATCAATTTATTGCATGTAGTATGTCTAACTCGTTTTATTGAAAAGGTTTTTATTAAAATTTTTAAAATTATGTTGTATACTTGTTTTCCAACATCTCATGATTTCATGTATATTTGAACTTATGAATAACTAAAAACACATAAAATAATAGAAAACTATAAAACATTTCATTAGTTTACCATTGTCACAAAATTACACTATATTTTAAAATGCGTATTTAATAAATTCACGGTAAAACTTGATTAATGTTAAAATTTATACGGATGAATTTCACAAGCATTGGATTTCTTTTTTCCTCTTCTCCAAAAATCACTAAGTTTACCTTCAACAATAAAAAATTGAACAAAAGATCTTACAACCTGAAATCTTGTCTATTATCAAAAGTTCTAACTGGTTTTTTCACTAAAAAGGCAAAAATATATATATATATATATCAAGATAAAGGAAAAAATAAGGTTTAATGCACGTGCACACACACTATCTAATAACAAAATAAATCATGGGGTTGCCTAAAGTTTTCATAAATATAAATCGAAAATGGATGTGAAGGCCATTAAGAAAAGCAGACGAAGATTTGGACTCGTACGCCTGAGGAAAGGAGCTTTAGACAAGACTATGCTCTTATAGATGAGGGGTCACAGTGATTGACTGGACTTATGTGATGGAGGGACAGGAGGGATTGTAACACCCCGAAGTTAATTAAATAGAATTAGAATGTTAAATGGTGAATTAGTGTGCCATGATAAGTGTTTTAAACTTAATTTGATTACTTTGTGGAAACCTTGTGTTAATTACTTCTTAGTGACTTTTAATTATTCTAAATTGTTTTTGATTGTTAATTTAAATTTTTACAAAGCAATTTGATTTAAAAAATGGTGTGCTATTGCACATAGTTCTGTGCAACCACTTTCTCTATTTTCTTCTATTTATTTCACTTTCCTTCTCTCTCTCCTCATTTCTCCCGTGCACTCTCTCTCTCCTCTTTCTCTCGTCTCTCTCTCGGGTTCTCTCGTTCTCTCTCTCAATCTCTCAAAATTTTTTGAAACAAATCACGTTTTCAAGCTTCGGGCTAGGAGATCGAAGGCTCGGGAACAAGATTCAACAACAAAAACAACGTTTTCAAGCTTTGATTCGAGGTTAGATTTTAAAACTCAAAGTTTTTCTATTTTTCAAGATTTTCTTGCATTTTGAAATTTTAGAGTTTCTAAGCCTAGAAAAGCTTCAATCTAAGTTAGATGGACTTAGATTAGCTAGAATGTAAACTTCATTTTATCAAAAACGGATTAGAATCAAGATTTTTCATTTTTCCTCTATTTTCTCTATTTTCGGGTTTTTGAGAAAATCTTGTTTAAAACTT
>CAMOHE010005825.1:0-48664 GCA_946598075.1 Artocarpus hirsutus
GATTCATAAATCACTTAGGATAGTCTTAGAAAGGTTGCAAGACAATCAGGGATTAGAAGGTGAACAAAGTTGGGTTCACTATCTACAATTAGCACATGGGTTATTGGGTGGTTTACTTAAGGTAGACGGCTGGTATACTACCACTGTTAGGTTTACTAGTTTCCAACCCGAGAATTGAAAAATTCATAGAAAATAAAATATAACTCCGATTTAGGCTCATGATAGCTCATTGGAAAGCTTAGGATGTCTACTTTTAAAATATGTAAACCAATTTACAAAATTTATTTTTATCTAATCCCAAAATTTCAAGAAAGGCTACTGCCCATAGAGATAATACAAGGTTTATGGAAGGTTAAGTTTCTCTTTAACCCAAATCATATTATTCTTGTTCAACATCTCAAAACCATTCTAAAATATACAGCATGCATTATATAATCATAATAAACATATTCACATGAGTTTAAAATCATAATCAAACCAAATAAAGGTTGGTTGTCGGTTTCAACTTAGGACTCAAGTTTTTGTTCATAAATGCTCAAATATGTATGCTAACATAATTAGAAATTTGCATGAACTTGGAACACGAAAATCATGCATTAGACATGGAGAAAACACATACTAAAACCAAGTTTGAATTTAAGGAAACCTACCTCAAAACTCCTTTGAAAAACACCAAAGTTTGGGTTAAAAATCAAGCTTGTATTGACTCCAAAACGGCTTCAAACGTGGCTAGAAATTATAGTTGTCGTGGTTGCAAAGGGAGCTTTATGCCTTGTGTTTTTAGTTGGAAATTGAAGTGAGAAAGGAGAAAATGAGAAACTAGAGAAGAGAGTGGTGATTGTTGAATATATAGGCATCAAATTAATTGAGGAGCGGGATAGAATTAAATGAGCATTAAAAGAAAATGTTATCATGTCTCCCACGGAGACTTTTAGCAAATAATGTCAACATAATTGAGGGGACAAATGGGGTATGTTGTAGAAGAAGATAAAGGAAGCATTAAAAAGGTGGTTGAGAAAACATATCGATGTCTCTTGGTAGTTGAGGTGAATTAATTCTATGTCTCCAAATGATAAGGATGCTATTTAATTGAGCATTAATATAGTGGGACAAGGTTGGTATAAGTGAGTGATAGGTAGATTTAAAATATTTACTATGCAGACTTAGTAAAAATACTACAGTGACATTTTATTTATATGATTTTATCAAAAATCATACCCGTTAAAATAACGGGTGTTTCAAGCTTACATAATAGTTTTAAAACCATCATGTAAAGTCTATCTTACACGATGGTTTTTTGAGAAAATCGTCGTGTCACGCGCTAATACCGAACTTAAACAACCCTTATAATACAGTAAAAAACCATCATGTAAGCTTCGTTCTATACAACGATAGATGATTGCATGATGGTTTTTTGACCGTCGTGTAAACTAACCATCATGAAACAAACAATTTTTACTAGTGACATATTAGATATATCACATGTTTGAAAACTTAAGTTTCTTTTTTTTTTTTTCACATGTGGTAGAACAAAAAAAGTGTCTAAGACTAAAATACCCTCAATTTGTTAGGATTTTTTTCGACTCTCCTCTTTCTCTAATTCTTCATCTCTTATGTGCTCCTCATCAAAACTCCTTCATCGTCAGGCTCTATCCCAGTCTCCTTTCTTCCGCAACATTATGACCTAATTGCTTTGTCGCTTGGTCTCATTGTTCCTTGCTTTCAACTATGTGATATTGTGAAAGGAGATTTGTTGATACGAGCAAAACAATGGATTCCAATATAGTATTGCAGACTAGAAAGATCTCTCTACATTGATGTGATGACTAGTGTCATGGATGTCATTGTAGCACTGCATGTCTCCATGACGACTGTCGTAGACGACACATCTCCTCATGAGATCTCCTTTACGATAGCTCAATGGGAGGCGCATGCCAACAAGAAAACTAGAGTTTTGACATAGTGGCCATATCACACTCAACAACAAGGAGATTAAAGATCTTTGACAAAGGAGCTGTAGGCGATAGGCATGATCTCACAACGAACAACTTTGGTTGAATGTTGATAGCTTTTTTTTATTCTTGGGGTTTTAAGATTTTTTTTGTGTGGTTTCTGATGGATTTTTATGGTTTTCATTGATATTTAAGTATTTTGACCATGATATATGACCTCCATGTTATCACCAATCTTTTTTTTTTTTTTTTTGAGTACTGACAGTTACTAGTCAATGTTATCTTAGACGCTAGTTGGTAACTGATATTATGGTGAATACTAGTGATTATTGGTCAACGTCTCAATGGATATTGTCCGATATCACGCTAGACAGTTGCTTGACATTATATTTTGTGTTGTCGTATAGTAGTATAACATGGCATAACATACCCTATAAATACTTATTTCTCATGGAATTAGTGTTCAAACCATGGAATTGAGGTAATATCGTACGAAGCCTCAAAATTTCACACTCATAAAAAACATAAGGGTGGGCTCCACATTTCTCTCTTAGGGGTCTTAGGCTATGTTTGGTAATGCTTTTTAGACGACCTAAAGCAACCTCTTTATTTATTGTTTATGGGGATTCCGATTGTATTTATACATTCTAATTATTTTATTTTTAGTTCGGGTTGCTAACTCAACATAGAGTACTTGGCTTTAAGTGCGGCTTGCATCTTTTACATATTTGTATGAAATAACGGATTCGTCTCTACAATCGATAGAGTTTATAAGACTACGACTGATCCTGAAAGGAATGAATGGAAATACAGCATGTCGTATCACCGGAGAATTCTAAAAATATTTCATTCTTACTAGAATTCTTGGCGTGGAACAAAATTCATCTAAAAAGCAAAGAAATAAAAACCAAATTTAAGGTTTTGTGGTGTAAAAAAATGGATAAGAGCCGTAGCATAGCTATGGGCAAAAGCCCAAAGAGTGATGATTGGAGAAGTTTCAAGATTTGTACAGCAAAAGCCAAAAGCCGATGGCACCCAACTTCTCCATTCAGCTCTTGCGGATAGCTTTTTTCTCTTTTAATGAGTTTTTTTGAACGCCTATTCTACCCTCTTTTAATTTGACTAATTCCAACAAATGTCCCTAATAAATTTAATTCTTCTCCTTCCCGTCTACTCTGGCTATTCTTCACCGCGCGGCTGCTCCTCTCATAAAATTATCAACGTCCTCTCTACTGCCTCTTAACAATGAGGCTATAAGCATTCTCCATCGATTCTCATCTCTTATTCTTATATCTTGTAAATTTTAAAGTATTTCGTTTTCCATCTTCTCTGTTATTGCCGTTGTGATTGGGAAAGGGTTACTGGGTCTGAGAACTTTTGGGAATGGATTAATGCGTTTATTGTTGTTGTGATGGGAAACGGATTAATGGGTCAATCAGGCTTGTGACTTGTGAGGAAGATGGGTTATTGAAATGTTTGAGCATTTTCCACGTTGTGAAGGGATTGGGTTAATGGGTTCATGGCTGTGACTAGATAATAGTGGAATATGATAAACAAATATTGATATTCTAATAAGAATTTGATAAACAAATTTATAAATTTAATTATTTATGTTTCATTTTGTATTTCAAAATAAAAAATGCAAATATATATTTCTAGACATATTAAAGTTACACTTTATCACATCTATTTTAGTAATTTTAACTCCGCACACAAATTTGGCTTTATAATTTGTCAGGCATCATAATACAACTTGTGGAACTAACAGTACTTAGTACTTTTAAAATTATAGTTTATCAAACACTGAGCCACTTTTTTCATTATTGCTTTTTCCTTTATTACAACCGACAACGACTTTTAAAAAGCTATGACATTACCAAACTGGCCCCTATGGCTCAAACGGAAGAGGAGCATAAGCGCCATTTTTATATTAGTTGTTTGTAATGACGCTGTAAATAATAAGATGTAACAAGGTTTGTCTTGACATCTTCATGAATGATACAAATTCGGTTGTTAAAATTTGAAATATGAATTCAGTTGGGATAGATTACTTAATTTTCTTTTTTCATCGAAGAAATGATTTACTGTGAAGAAAATTCTTTAATTTTTTTCTTTTCCTTATCTTCTCTAACTAAATTTCTATTTTTATTTTAAGGAAATTTAAGTAAAATAGCATTTTACACTAAATAACTAAAGTAAATTACAAGTTTTAAAAATAAGATTAATTATATAATTATACCTCATAATTTTAACTATTTTTTAATTTTTTATCTATTTTTAGAAACTATAAAAAATTCTTTGAATTTAAAAAAACTTATTTCAATTTCATTATATAAATAAAAAATGGACAAAATGACATATTTCCCTTGAAACAATTTTGAAAAATATCTCATAGATTTAAAAACATAAAAATTCCTAAAACAAAGCATTAATTTTTTTTTTAAAAAAATGATCTTAAGTTTTATAGCTTTTTGAATGTTAACTTATTTTTTTAAAATTTTTTTGAAAAAGAAAAATATATTTTAGAAACAAATTCGGTTTAATTGAGAGTATATTTGTCTTATCTCTATTTTTTTGGTCCAAAAAACCTACGAGGGGTGAAATTGAAATAAGTTTGTCAAATTCAAAGATATATTTTAATTTTTTAAAACAAAAAGATAAATTGAGAAATAATTAAAAGTATGAGTTATAGTTATGTAATTACCCTTTAAATCCAAACTTGGCCAATAATGTCCCAAAACTAAATCCAAACTTGAACAAGACGAAGCAAATTTCCTCAATCTATTTACGGCAAAAACAAACAAAAGTCTTTAAATGAAATCATTATAACACCATGGCTAAGGTGTGGGTTAGTGGTGGAGGAGGGGAGCTCAATTTGCCCCCACCTCGAAGGGGATTAAGTATAAAATCCTCCATATTCCCATCCCATATAAGGTGTCATTCTTACTTTTGATAATTAAAGTTGTATTATTTTGCGAAATTTACATCCCATTAACGATTAAACATTGCTTACTATTGTTTTAGAAATTTAGGAACTAAATAATTAGAAATCAATTTAAACAAACATGTTGTTGAGGTGTTGGGTTCCCCGGCCGGAGCCTGGCGGGCACCTCGAACGTATTGCTGAGAAGGCCCTTGCTCGGGGAGAGGCCCAGTTCGGATTTGCCTCCAATGAAGGAGCACGTCCCTTAGGAGTTAAACCCGTATTCTCTTGAATAAGAGGGCCTTAGGGTGTCCCTCAAGTATCAATCCAACTAATGTTGAGGTGTTTGGTTCCCCGGCTAGAGTCTGGCAGGCACATCGAACGTATTACCGAGAGGGCTCCTGCTCGGGGAGAGGCCCAACTTGGATTTGCCTCTAGTGAAGGAGCACATCCCCCAAGAGTTGAACCCATTTCCTCTTGAATAAGAGGGTCTTAGGGTATCACCCAGGTACCAATCCAACTATTAGCTGGATTGGTACCTGGGGGACACCCTAAGACCCTTTTATTCAAGAGGATACGGGTTCAACTCCTGGGGGACGCGCTCCTTCAATGGAGGCAAATCCAAGTTGGGCCTCTCCCCTAACAGGGGCCCTCTCGACAATACGTTCGAGGCGCCCGCCAAGCTCCGGCCGGAGAACCCAACACCTCAACATTAAACGCGCGATTTGGATGGGAGACTCGAGCTCAACCGAGAGGGCCTTTGCTCGGGGAGGGTCCTTAGCTCGACAGTGGCTCCCTCCAAACAAATTGTTCGAGAGGGCCCTTGCTCGGGGAGAGGCCCAGCTCATATTTGCCTCCATTGAAGGAGTGTGTTCCCTAGGAGTTGAACCCGTATTCTCTTGAATAAAAGGGTCTTAGAGTGTCCTTTAGGTATCAATCCAATTATTAGCTGGATTGGTAATGTTGAGGTATTGGGTTCCTCGGCCGGAGCTTGGTGGGCACCTCGAACGTATTACCGAGAGGGCCCTTGCTCAGGGAGAGGCCCAGCTTGAATTTGCCTCCAATGAAGGAGCGCATCCCCTAGGAGTTGAACCTGTTTCCTCTTGAATAAGAGGGTCTTAAGGTGTTCCTTAGGTACCAATCTAACCATTAGCTGGATTGGTACCTAGGAGACATCCTAAGACCCTCTTATTCAAGAGGATACGTGTTCAACTCCTGGAGGACGCGCTCCTTCACTAGAGGCAAATATGAGCTCGACCTCTCTCCCGAGCATGGGCCCTCTTGAACAATTCGTTCAGAGGGAGCCACGGCCGAGTTGAGGACCTTCCCTGAGTAAGGACCCTCTCGGTTGAGATCAAGTCTCCCATCTAAAACACGCGTTTAATGTTGAGGTGTTGGGTTCTCCGACTGGAGCTTGGCGGGCACCTCAAACGTATTGCCCAGAGGGCCCCTGCTCGGGGAGAGGCCCAGCTCGGACTTGCCTCCAGTGAAGGAGCGTGTCTCCCAGGAGTTGAACCCTTTTCCTCTTGAATAAGAGGGTCTTAGGGTGTCTCCCAGGTACCAATCCAACTAATCCACAGGTACCAATCCAACTATTAGTTGGATTGGTACTTCGGAGACACCCTAAGACCCTCTTATTCAAGAGGATACGGGTTCAACTTCTGAAGGACGCGCTCCTTCACTGGAGGCAAATCCGAGCTGGGCCTCTCCCCAAGCAGGAGCCCTCTCGGCAATACATTCGAGGTGCCCGCCAAGCTCCAGCTGGGGAACCCAACACCTCAACATATGTAAAAAACACTTTTCAAAAAAAAAAGTGTAAAGAACATTAAGAAAAGTTTAGGCTTTTGATCTTAAAAACCCTTAGATGTGACATCAGAAAAAAGAGAGAATTTGCTTCAACATGGTTTTCAAGAAGAGATCCAAGTAAATGGACATAAATTTGCAAAGCATTTTTTGTTGGGAGGGTCAAATTGCAATTATTCAAAAAGGGAAAGTTATTCATTGAAAAGAGTGAAAACTAAATAAAAAATAAGAATAAAAACAATAATAATAACTAGAGAAAAAGAAAAGAGAAGTTTTCAAAAAAAAAAAAAAAAAAAAAAAAAAAGGAAAAGAAAAGAAAAGAGAAGTGCTTTGGTTGTTGTCGTTGGTTTCTTCTCGTTCTTCTTCTGCCTCTTCATGTTTTGTTGGATCATTTATTTTCCTTTTCTTCTTCAAAAATGATCTCCACAATTCCGAATTCCGAAAGAAATCAGTCTCGATTTCGACTTCAGAAATCGTGTCGTTTTTCCAAAAATGCAACTTTTGTGTCGTCGCTTCAGATGATGAGTTTTGAGTTTGAGTGACTGATTTATTTATTTATTTTTTTCCGTAAAAGGCGACAAAGCCATGTGGTTCTCGTTCTGGAGATCCAGAGATCGCTTCTGCTTAGATCAGCTCAGGTTTCGTTTTCTTCTTCTTTAATCGTCGTTGTTTTTTTACCCTTAATCATTATTTGTTCATGTTTATCAATGCTCAATTCATGCCATTATTGTTGATTATGTCCTTGAATTCCATGATTAAAGAAATTTCTTTTCTTTTTTGGTTGTGGATTTTACTTGCAGTAAGCTCGATTCTTGAATTTGTTGCTTTATACTGACACTATAGTGCTTGATGAGTAGTGAGAGAATCTGTTGACAAAAAACTAAAAAGTGAGGTTTTCTTTTTTATGTTTTTTTTTTTCGGATTCTCGAAATTCGGCTTGAATTTTGTAAAATAGTTCGAGTCTTACGTTGAAGAAATGGGTGGGAATTCAGTTTTGTTTTTTGTTCTTTTTGAGAAGGGAAAACAAATTCTGTTTGAAAAAGAGAAACAAAAATGGGATATAAGCTTCACACCCTTTTAACTTTTTAGTATTGTGGAAGGGGATTTTTCCAATTTCAATCTTGTTTTCTTGCTAAGCTTAGGTTTCGATCAGTTAGTGAAAGTAATTTGAATGAGTTTAACTCTAATATGTTCTTGAATTAACTCTATAATTAAAGAATTTTCATTCCTTTCTTTGATTAGGGTTTAGCGGGAGAAGAGTGGTAAGAACTAGTTAAGCGACAAGTGGGGTTTTAATGGTTTTCGTTGTCAATTAGGCTGATTTCAGATTGTGCAGTTTCAACATTGTGCTGGTTCATTTGGCTTGAACTAATTAAGAGGAGACGGATTCTGATGGAAGAAATAAGTGGGGTTTTCCTGGTTCATTTGGGGAGCTATGTGGATTCATTTTGGATAAGAATTTAAGAAAGTGATGCTCTCACTTCTCTGTACTTTTGAGGGATTAGAATTGTTTTCCGTAATTTGTTTTTCTGGCGGACTCCCTTGCTTGGCATGTGGAATTCTCAATATTCGGCATGCGCATCTTCTTTGAATCACTTGACTTTGTTTAAATCCCTAATTAGGATCACGCCTCAGCTTGAAAGACACATTGCAATGTGGAAACTAATAATCCAAACAATCTACATTGGTTTCTGTCTTTGAAATACTGGGAATTCAATCTTTACCTATTGACTTACTTCTATCATTGGTTGATAAGGACAATCATTTTTGCCAAAGATATGACTCGAAGGAACCATTTATAGTTATCATCAGAAATAAAATATTCCTCCCCTATATCTCTTTGGAAAATAAGCCTATGTTAGGCCAAGGCAACTATGAAGATGTGCAAATTCATGAAACAACATATTAAGCAACTATTTTGTTTTTTCAAAATATTTTTAACCGTGAAGTTATCCTGGTGTTCATTTCTTTTCTTTTTAGCTTCCTAGGTTACAATTTTCACATTTTAAAAGTCCCGGTTCCTCGTTGCGCTGGTGGCGCCTTGAACTTGATTGATCTTTACAAATTTGACGTCTAAATATGAGAATGATATTAATATTTCTCTGGATTATGTTTCAAATGGTGGTTTTTAATATAGGTATCTGACTGATCAGCTGGTGAAAGTTCAAATTGTTAATGAGGTTAACAAGGTAAATAAAGTCATTCCTCTCGTACTTTATGTAGTGCCTTTTTTGTCATTGTCTTCTCTTAATGCATCAAATGCTCTTGTACTGTTTCTTTTCGTGAAGGATTTTGTTATTGAAGCGATTAGATCAATTGCGGAGTTGATTATATGGGGCGACCAGAACGATGATTCAACCTTTTTTGAGTGAGACTTCTAAATAGCCTGCATCCTTGATGTTCATGTTTTAGTCTTACAATTTATAGAGTTGTTGATATTTGCAGGCTTTTCATGGAGAAACAAATTATGGGCGAGTTTATACGTGTTTTAAAGACTAGCAGGACATTGGCCATTTCATTTCAGTTACTGCAGTCCATGAGTATTTTGATTCAGAACCTGAGAAAGGAACATGCCATATGTGAGTTGATTTTGGAATACTTTAATTTGCCCATTTAATTATAAGATCCTAAATTAATTTCATGATCACTTTTGTAATTATGGTTTTGCAGATTATTTGTTGAGCAATGAGCATATGAACCTCTTAATAACGTATTCATTTGACTTCGAGAATCAAGACCTATTAAGTTACTACATATCCTTCTTAAGGTTAGTGGTTAGTTACTTCAATTGTCTTTTCTGTTATCGGTTGTTTTGTTGTCTTCACCTAGTATACTGATAGGATCCCCATGTTATTTGGGTGGTTAATTTTTTATTGTGTTTGTTACCATAGAGGTGAATTTGTTAGTTTGTTAGTTCTATGTGATGTGAGAATTAAAATAAAAGGGGGGAGAAAGGAGAGGGTCAGTAGGCAATTAGCGACTCTGTGTTAGTGAGCTGTGCTTATTGGGAGAGAACCGAGCCTCTTGAAAGCTTGAAACCTGTTTAGTCTTTCCTTCATTTCTGTTCTATTTTCTACCATACTTATACAATATTAGTCTATTACCCGCAAGATCTTGGTTCAAATCATATATTTCTGAACATGTTTTGTTGACCATGTTATAATTGCATGTTTTTGGTTTGCGTAGAGCAATAAGTGGAACGCTCGATAAGAATACAATCTCTCTGCTTGTAAAGACTCACAACGTAAGTTTTCTGTGACAATGTGCTTATTTTCTTTGAATATATTTACCTTATATTTTGAACTCTTGGATGAATATGCTTTGAAAGGATTTGCATTTTTTTTTCAAAAAATAAGAAACTAAAACATCAATGAAACAAAGGAACGCAAAGGAAAAGTGAGGACGGGAAGTCCACTAGACTAGAGACAAAGGAATTCAAAGTTAGAGAAGAAAAGTAACCAAAACCCTCGTTAAATCTGAAAATAAAAAAGCACATGAATACTTTAGCATTGTGAGTCCAAAAAGCACCCCAAAAGTTAACTCTATCCCACAGTATGTGAGGATCTTCAGCCATGTATTTGAAAAGCTGCCTGTTTCCAACCAAATTGTACAACAAATGCCCATAACTGCAAACTTCCACAACACCTGAGCTTTCCTTAAAAAAAAAAAATTCCCTAAACAAACCTGCACATTAACCCATATAAGATCAAAGTTTAAGTTTTAATTGTTGTAACTCGGAGAAACTAATTATACGACTAAATTAAGGCTGTGTATATATTGTGAAAGCATTACTTACCCTTCTTATATTAAAATTTTAGTGTGTATATATTGTGAAAGCATTACTTGCCCTTGTCATAAACTGAGGAAAAAATTGTGAAGAAGCTGAGAGAAGAAAAAAAAAATATGAGGAAGAATTTTCTTTTCTTTCTTATTCTTATCTTCATATTCGTAGCAGAAGAAAAGGAAAAATTAACTCTATATTAGATCCCATGATTTATGGGATATTCTAACAAAGTAGGAACATAATCAAATCAGCTTAATTCTAGGGATAATCAAATCAGCCTAATTGGCCTAATTGTACAGCTAATCAAATCAGCCTAATTGTACAGCTAATTTTTCCACACTCCCCCTCAAGATGGTGAATAGGTATTTTCCATTCCCAGCTTGGAGACAATACTTTGAAACACTGAACTACTTAACCCTTTAGTAAGTACATCTGCAAGTTGGCCACGTGTAGACACGTATGGCGTACAAATTAACCCACTTTCTAATTTCTCCTTGATGAAGTGTCTGTCAATTTCAATGTACTTCGTTTGATCATGTTGTTCTGGGTTGTGTGCTATGCTAATTGCAGACTTATTATCACAATAAAGTCTCATTGGGCCATCCCACTTAATCTTCAAGTCTTCAAGGATGATTTTCAACCATAGTAATTCACATACGCCTTGAGCCATTGCTCGAAATTCTGCCTCTACACTAGCCCGTGCCACCACATTCTATTTTTTACTCCTCCATGTCACAAGATTACCACCAAGAAAGGTGCAATATCCAGAGGTTGACCTCCTGTTAACTATTGACCCCAACATAATCAGCATCTATGTATGCTTGGAGTACCAAACCACTGCTTCTCTTGGACAGAATACCCTTTCCTGGTGTCCCTTTGAGATACTGTAACACTCGGTGGGCTGCATGCAGATGAACTTCCTTTGGGCTATGCATGAACTGACTAATCACACTCACTGTGTATGCTATGTCTGGTCATAAATGAGTCTTCCTACTAGGCGTTGATACAGTTCCCTATCAATTGCAGCATCCTTCTCTGCCTTTCCAAGTCTAAGATTTGGGTCTATTGGAGTGCTTGCTGGTTTGCATGCTGTCTTGCCTGTTTCTTTGAGAAGATCTATAACATACTTCAGTTGGGAGATAAAAATGGCTTGCCTAGAGTGGGCTACTTCGATCCCAAGAAAATATTTCAGTCTTCCTAACGCTTTGATCTCGAACTCCTTAGCCAAATACTGACTTAGAGATTGTCTCTCCTTATCATCATTCCCAGTCACTATTATGTCATCAACATATACCAAGAGTGTTGTGACTCCTCCTAAAGGTGAGTGTTTAATGAACAACGTGTGATCCCCTTGGCTTTGTTTATACACCATGGTAATCATAACTCTTGCAAATCTACCAAACCATGCCCGTGGTGATTGTTTAAGTCCATACAAGGCTTTCTTCAACTTACACATTGTATGAGCAGCCAAATTACTCGCATAACCTGGTGGGACCTCCATATAAATTTCCTCTTCTAGTTCTCCGTGCAAAAATGCATTCTTGACATCAAACTGTTGCAACTCCCAACCATAGTTAGCTGCTAATGACAACAGGATTCTAACTGTGTTCATCTTTGCAACTAGAGCAAAAGTCTCTAAGTAATCAGTCCCATAGGTTTGAGTATAGCGCTTGGCTACTAGCCTTGCCTTGTATCTCTCTATCGATCCATCTGCTCTATACTTTACTTTATAAACCCATTTACACCCCACGGGTTTCTTTCCTGCTGGTAACTTCACCAATTCCCAAGTTTTGTTCTTCTCCAATGCCTCCATCTCCACATTCATAGCTTGTTTCCATTTCTCATTGGACAAAGCCTCGGATAAGGTGGTAGGGATGGCAATATTGTTTAAGCTAACAAGAAAGGCTCTATGAGGTGGTGAAAAATGTTTAAAGGACAAATAGTGTGCTAGAGGATATAAAGGTCGTTTTCTACACTCTCTAGTCCCTTTCCTAAGAGCAATGGGAAGATCCTTGTCATTTTCACTCATATGAGATCCAGTGTTAGCTTGCAATGAAGGATTAGAAATTGTTACCTCATTCTTAGGATCTGGGTTGGATTCTTGGACTTGCACAGATTCAGGGGCAGCTGTCCTCTTCCTTGAAAACACCTTGCCTTTGCCAAATCTCACATCCTCAAGAGCAGAGTTGGGATTTTCTGGAATTTCAAGCACGGGTTCAGATACAAGATCTGGCATGGACTCGAATTCAGGATTAGAAACAGGCTCAGGACTTGACACAGTGGAACTGGGTGTAGGAACTGGTTTAGACATGGGAAGTGACAACAGATCAAGTAAGAAACCCTTGTCCTTAACTTCAATTATTGAATTCTCCCCCTGAAGATAAGGTGTGGTGAAGGAAGACTCTTGTTCGTTAAACGTAACATCCATAGAGACATAAAACTCTTCGATGGAGGGTGGTAACACTTATACCCTTTCTGAGTTGAAGAATAACCTACAAAGACACATTTTAACGCTCTTGGATCCAACTTCCCCCTATTTCGGTTATGGATGTGGACAAATGACACGCACCCAAATATCCTAGGGACAAGATTATTTGTAGTATGTAGGTTTGGATAGAATGTTGACCGTGTTTCCATTGGACTCTTGAATCCCAAGACTTTGGAAGGCAAACGATTTATAAGGTGAACGGCTATAAGAATTGCTTCCCCCTAAAAAGATTTAGGCACATTTTTTTGGAACTAGAAGGCTCGGGTTGACTCAAGAAGGTGACCATTTTTTCTTTCTGCCACTCTATTTTGCTGTGGTGTATTGACGTAGGATGACTCATGTGCTATCCTTTCTTTTTGAAAGTATGGAGTTAGGACTTGATTGAAATAATCCCTGGCATTATCTGCCCTAAACCTCTTGATAGTAACCCCAAATTGGTTCTTAATCATGGAACAAAAATTTGGGAGAACAATACTGACATCAGATTTTAGTTTAAGCAAAAAAAGCCACGTAACACGAGTACAATCGTCAATGAATGACACAAACCATCTTGCCCCAGATACATTAGCAATAGTAGAAGGACCCCAAATATCACTGTGGATGAGATAGAAAGGAATAGAACTACTTTTATTATTAACTGGAAAAGGTGCACGTTTGTGTTTAGCAAGTTCACACACATCACAATGAAAGTTCTCAACATCTAGGCCTTGAAATAAGTAAGGAAACATAATTTTAATGACCCTAAATGATGGATGTCCAAGTCGGCGATGATGAAGCCAAAGTTTTTCTTTATTAGATGAACAAAATTCTGAAACAAAAGAAAGAGGTAATGTGCCCTTGGTGATGCTTGATTGGCTCGGTGCTTCAAGATAGTAGAGTCCATCCCGTTCTCTAGCATGTCCAATCATCTTCCCCGAATCCTTGTCTTGAAATACACAATAATTATGATGAAAAACTACATTGCACTGTAAATCTTGAGTAAGCTTTTGAATAAAGACAAGATTTGTGGATAATCCAGGCACATGAAGAACATTTTTTAAGGTCAGTGATGAGGTTATTTTAACATCTCCTACATTTGCTACAGTGGTCAACGAACCATCAGCTGTGGCTATTTTCCTACTGCTTGGACATGGGAAATATGTGAAAAAAACATTTGGTGAGTGGGTCATATGGTCGGTAGCTCCTGAATCCATGATCCAAGAGCTGGCAAAGGTTGTACCCGAGACATTTAATCCAATAGAGGGTGGAAACTCACTTGAATACACCAATGAGCAAGTACCTGAAGGTTTATCAAGGTTACCAATGAGAGATCTCACTCTTTCGACCTCTTCTTGGTTGAGACCGCCTGACTCCTTTGGTGTTGCTTCATTTTGCAGTGCCACAACATGGGCCTAACCATTGTTCCTTGGCTGCTCTCCTTTTTGTCCCCACTCACGGCTTGGAGGCTTTCCATGAAGCTTCCAACATCGCTCACGAGTATGGCGTGGCTTCTTACAATATGTGCACCACAAGTTGTCCTTATAGTCATGATTCTGGACTTTTGGTTGTCTAGGTTTTCCACCTTCAGAAATTGTTGCTTTTTCCACATTTGTGAAAGAATTATTTCCACCACTGGCCACCATAGCTGAGCTGTCCATATTTTGTGGTTCAAGCATCAACCCTCTTCTACTTTCCTTACCTCAAATTAGTGCCACCACCTCATTAAAGCACGGAACCTGTTGTTTGCCGAGAATCTGAATTCTTACTTGATCAAATTTTGGATTAAGCCCAACAAGAAAGTCATAGACTCTATCTTGCTCGATGAAATCCTTTAGGATAGCAGCATCTTCAGGGCATTTGGTTTTTATTACCCTGTAATGATCAAGTTCTTGCCACAAAGCTTTCAATTGATTTGCATATACAGTAATTGTTTTACTTCCTTGTTTTGCAGCCGTCGTCTTCACCTTGACTTCATATACTTGAGCAGCATCTCTAGCCTTTGATATGTTTGTTGGATTGCATCCCAAATATAGCCGTAGCCAAGAACATACATGTGTCACTAATCTCAGGAGTCATAGAATTCCAAAACCATGCCATTATCATGGAATCTTCTTCATCCCACGCTTCAAAACGAGGTTCTCCTGGTATTGGTCCTGTACCGTGAGATGGCTGATCTTCCCTTTCCCTTTCAGCACGGTGCGAACAAGTTGGGACCATTTAAGGTAATTTTTTCCATCCAACCTATATGCAGCCTGAATATTCTGCAATTCCCAGGGCTGTTGAGAACGAACAGTCTCCTCCAATTGTACTTTAGCAGTCGATTCTACAACCTCTGACATCCTCTACAAAGAAACCTGATCTCTAGGCAATTAAGGCAGAAAAAACACCAGCAATGAAGGCTGGCAGGAGTCACAAAGCTACGATGATGAAGCCCAAAAAATGGCGATGAAGACCCAACACAATCAAATCCCAGAATTTTTCTACAGCTCTGATGTCATGTCATAAACTGAGGAAAAAATTGTGAAGAAGCTGAGAGAAGAAAAAAAAAATTTTGAGGAAGAATTTTCTTTTCTTTCTTATTCATATTATACACACTGAGTTACATATATATAATATTCCTAGCAGAAGAAAAGGAAAAATTAACTCTATATTAGATCCCATGATTTATGGGATTTTCTCACAAAATAGGAACATAATCAAATCAGCTTAATTCTAGGGATAATCAAATCAGCCTAATTGGCCTAATTGTACAGCTAATCAAATCAGCCTAATTGTACAGCTAATTTTTCCACAACCCTTCTTATATTAAAATTTTAAACCGATCTCTATATGATGAATGGAGGTTACCTCGAGTTGCTGATAAGTCACCTAGATGCTAGATTGCTTTACTTTTTTTTGGTCTCTTTATTTAGGAGGTTATTGCAACAAGTTTGTATTTTCTTGATGTTTTTATTTTTTTTTTTTGCTGTTCCTTTTTCGTTCTCTAGGATGAAATAGTTTCATTTCCACTATATGTTGAGGCAATGCGATTTGCTTTCCATGAGGAGAGCATGATCCGGACAGCTGTACGTAATTTGACACTTAATATATATATTGGTGAGTTTCAGTTGCTACCTTTCTTGCTTATCTCTTAATTATTTTTTTTCTTTCCTCTGTCTTTCAAGTGCAATTATCCTTATTGGGATGCATTCTTATTTGTGATATCCTTTTGTTACTTTCAGCTGGAGATGAGTCTGTAAACAGATATGTCACCAGTGCTCCTTGCGCAGAGTACTTTTTAAACCTGGTCACATTTTTCCGAAAGCAGTGCATCGACTTAAACCGATTAGTCTCTGATGCTAAAGAGTAAGAGTTCGAATCATGTAACCTTTTGTTTTTGTTTTTCAGTGGTGGCTTTCCCAGTTTATGAGGCCTAGAGGATGTCTCGTCTCCTTTATGCTGCCATTTTTTCTTTCTTTCTTTCTTTTTTTTTTTAAATCTTGTTCCTTATAGAAAATAATAATAATAAAAAAGTTGGAGTTTTCTGATTTTGACTGTGACACAAAAGCGAGTTCCTCCTCTAAACTGTTTAATTTTATGTTTGAGACAGAAATCCCAGTCAAGAGATAACGTCATCTATACTTGATGCTGTACATGAAATCGAAGACAATCTATACTATTTTAGTGACATAGTTTCTGCTGGAATTGTTGATGTTGGGATAGTGATGACTGACAACCTTTTGCTGCTTTTGGTATTCCCGATTCTACTTCCATCGCTAACAATAACAACTGTTAATGTACGGATCTGGATCTCCCATTTTCTTTCTGTCTTTTCCTCCTAAGGATGTTTTCATTATTCAGATGCAACTCAATATTCTTTAACCTTTTGTACCTTGTGAATATAGGATATGCAATTTGGTGCAGTCACTTCTCTGTATCTACTTTGCTGTATACTGCACATTGTCAAAATTAAAGATTTGGCAAATGTTATTGCCGCTGCTCTCTTCTGTCCTTTAGAAGCTTTCTTATCAATGTCTGAAGCTAAACCCAATGGTTGTCTGTCTACTCATGCATCTTCACATGAAAGTGAGGTGGATGCTTGCAGCTTGAGATTTGATGGTCCGAACTTGTCTAGCTCTTCACATACTCACCCAGCAGATTTTGTGGAAATTGATGGTCATGATTCGCGTTTGACTTTGAGGTAACTTCTTGTTCCCACCAAGTTTAGTTTTTCTTCCTTTGTTATTCTTCTCTCTCTCTCTCTCTCTCTCTCTCATAGGAGACAAAACTATGTTGAACATGAATCCATACACTAGAAGTGAACAAGGATCCTCAGAGTTATGAAATGAAGAACACAAAGAACGAGAGCCTCGAAAAATTATAATCCTAACAACCCATAACATCTTTCCAATTCAATATAATTTAAATAGGAAACTCTTTAATGGCTTTGTCAGTAGAAGCCCATGAAGCAGCTAAGTATTTAGCTTCTGAAAAGGGAATTAAGATCTATCTCTGCTCTTGTTATTCTTATCTGATCGGTTAAGGTGAACTATTTTGCTGCAATGTCTGTTACGAGAGAGAGTATGGACATGGGTTGCAGTGAACTTTTCATGGGATTGGGTTATTTCTAGGGTTTTTTCGGAGTACGAACATAGTATTGGCTTTTGTCAGTTTGAATGAAATAAAACTAGGGTTATATCTATTTGTGTTTCTCAAACATCACGCTTATTACCTTTTGGCCTCTCGATCTATAAATACTCCCCTTTCACGATTCTAAATTAAAATTTGTCTTACTTAACCTCCTTTGCTAGAATTTCTGCTAAAAACGAATGGAATACACACGAAAAGGTGGCTGAAATTAATAGTAATGGCTATTTATCAGAGTTAAGCTTCGAATTTTAACAACAGAATGAAGGAATCATCCTGTAGGTTGGTGTTCTCCACAGATCTTTGGGTTTGGGCTCCAATTTGCTGTTTCTGTTTCAAGGAGATAGAATCTCAAAATTTCGCATTGAAACTCTTCTATTCGTGCCATTTGTTCTTGTCTACCTTTATGCTTAAAAATGGTTTAGAATAGGAAAAAAAAATCCCAATCTTACCCCACACCCTCTTATCGGCTGCACCAACTCTAGGCAAAAAACTGTCCAAAATTAAAAAAAAAAAAACCACTTGCGGGACTCTCTCACAAAGATTACAGCAAAACAAGAAGCATATTGGTTTTGCGTTTTTTTTTTTTGGCTTGCTTTTCTGTCTCTCCCTTAGAAATCCCCGTTCCCTCAATGGGGGAAACAAAAAACGATCTAATATGACAATACTACAATCTTAAAGTCATTAGTAGGATTTTGTTCCTGTTTGGTTCTTTTCTTTTTTTATTTTTTTTTCTTTACATATCTGCATTCTTACTATGTAATGAGTAATATTTACTTTCGTATCTTCCTATTGTATTAATGGCATTTATCATACATGAAGGGAGATTTTGCTCTACTATGTGACAAGGGGGAATGACGTTCAAGTTTTTGGTTCTTTGTGGGTACTCGCTACGTTGTTGCAGACAAAAGGCATGCTCTTTTAAAATTTGTATACCAGTTTTCTCAGTTCTTATCACTGATTCGTGTTACTGCATTCTCATTAAACATCAATTTATCCAGAACTAGATGAATCAATGCTAGATGCTCTTGGAATTCTTCCACAACGTAAGCAACATAAGAAACTCCTGCTGGTGAGTCATGACTCATAAACGTGGCTCAATACTTACTCGAGATCTGTAGCATGATTTATGGTACTGCAATATTTCAATGAGGCTGTAAAAATCTACTGCATTAGAAAGTGGACGGAGGATTAGTTTATTTTCTGGTTAATTTCTTAGGAGGAATAAAACAATTATTGACAATATATCCACTTTTAGCCATAATTTCAGATTGCATATCAATACTCAAAAGTTTAGTGTTCGGTACTATTAAGTTACTCTGTTGCATTTCTATTAGATTTGATAAGATTTTTGATTTCACATTCTCAGGAAGCTCTGGTGGGTGAAGGCCCGGGTGAAGAACAACTTTTTTCTTTGGAAAGTAATTCAACGAGAGATGCTATTGGTAGTGAGCTGAATGGCTATCTAAAAAAGCTTAAGGTACTGATATCATTTTTCCTCCCGCCGCTTGTTGTATCATTTCTTAAAGGAAAAGAAATTTCAAGTGTGTGTTAGTTATTTTGTTTTTGTTTTTGTCTTGTTTTGATTTTTGTTTTCTGTTTTTTGGTTTGTTTTGTCTTGGGTGGGGGAACTTTTGGTAAGTGGTTTCCATGCAAATTACAAGTAGAAAAGATAAGAAAAAGAAACTGTAAGGTGCTATTTTGATGGTACGAAAGGAGCTCGAGTGGCAGTAATATTGTTAAATCATTTCAGTAGCCAATGTGCAAGTGGAATATTTTTCAAAATAATAGGACGAATTTAAACCAAACACTATTATATTTCAAACTTTTCGAATGAATTTATGTGTGGCACCTGATTTATCACGTGAATATGCAAGTCAAATGTTTCTCTAGACTTTATGACAATTCATTTCATTATTTTGATTATCAGCTCAATTTTCATTTCCTGATGGTTCTGAAGTTTTTTTTCCTTTTCCAAAGAAGTGGAGCTTGAAAAGGAATCCATTACTTCTGATTTTTTTGGATTGCAGAGGACACAAGGGTTGTTTCCTGCTCTCTAGTTTTTTCTCTCTTATAATTTGCCTCGTATAAAAGCTTTTTAAGGAAAAAAGTCTAGCAACTAGTATTTTAGTTTACAAAACCTCTAGAGTAGGCGACCCCTCAGCTTTCCATTGTAGTTTTCCTATCCCCTGATTAGGAAAACTGATTTTTTTTTTTTCCCATTTGTATCTTTTGAGGTTGATGACAGTGCGTGAATGTTCGGGGATGATGCAAATTTAAAAGTGAATTGAATTTTTTTAAACTCTATTCTTGGGTCTTCATTAAAAAAAGTTTGCTTTTCAAAACAAAATAGTTGAACATATGCAAATAATAGTGGAAGTAAAGTCTACGGTATGTTAATAGCGAGTCTGTTACTAATGAAGGCCCCTTGATATCTCCATCCCATCCACTCACATAGACGCACAGACTACCCAAGTGTTGCACCAAATTCAAAGGGTTTGCATCATGTTAGAATTTTGATTAGAGCTAAGTTTTTCCATAAAATTAAATTGTTAGCTTCATAGACTAGACTTAAACTTGTTCTGTTCTTAACTGAAATAAAGGCATCACTTGGTTATTTTTTTTTAGTAGTTGGGGGTGGGGGTATTCGACTTGTTCAGTTTTAGGTAGAGTCGGGTGTAGTTTTAAGGATGGGCTATGCTCCAAGAATCCCTACCGCATTCAGAATAATATTTCTGTAGTGTTGAAATTAGTTGACTTAAACCATTTTATGATTTTTGATTATTAATTGCCATCTGATTCCATTCTTTTCTCTACCTAATAGGCCAAGTATGGAGTGGAGCGCTCTTCCCACAATGTGGAAGCCTGTCCTCGTGTACACAGATTTCAGGTACTCCTATATATCTGACGAGGAATTCCTTCAATCTAATTGCTTATTTCTTTCTGGTGTTCCGGTTTTGAAGATCAATAATATTTTTGTTACGAATTTTTCTAACAGAATTGCAATTACGATATGAGCCAACTTTGATTTTCATAATCCAACATTCTCTTATGTTTCTTCATAACATTCTCTTATGTTTCTTCATAAAATAAAGCAAATCTCTTGCTCCTTCATATGTGGACTTCACAATTGGCAAATGATCGGGTACACATAGATTGTGTAGACCAAACATGAGAATATTTGAATCTGAAAAGTATTAGAGACCCAACTTTTAGGGGCAGATTTTAGAATTTACTGTATGCGTGCAAATTCAGGTTTGCTAGCTTTGATATCATAGTAGGAAACTACCTTTGGGGGGAAATCTATTGGCGGGGGAATTTTGGGATCTAGTGATTGAAAAGGTTTCTAAAAGACTTGATAGATGGAAGAAGGGTTTTCTGTCTAGAGGAGGGCGAGTAACCTTAATTCAGTCAGTTCTTGCCAACATGCCAATTTATTACATGTCCATTTTCAAAATGCCGGTGTTTGTGGCAGACATAAGGAATGATGAGATCATTTTGTCGGATATTGAAGAAGGGGGAAGAGTGCAAAGTCTAGTGGCTTGGGATACTATTTTAAAAAGCAAGCAGAAAGGGGGATTGGG
This sequence comes from Artocarpus hirsutus, assembly GCA_946598075.1. Taxonomy (NCBI): domain Eukaryota; kingdom Viridiplantae; phylum Streptophyta; class Magnoliopsida; order Rosales; family Moraceae; genus Artocarpus; species Artocarpus hirsutus. Next base: position 21,140 of record CAMOHE010005825.1, read on the forward strand.
TTTAGGTAATTTGAGGAAGAAAAATGTGGCTTTGTTAGGCAAGTGGTTATGGAGATTTCTATCGGAACGACATGATTTATGGGCAAGGATAATAAGAAGCAAGTACGGCCTACATCCTAATGGTCGGGACTCAAATGTTGCAACTACAAGTTCATTCAGAAATCCTTGGAAGTTCATATCTTAGGGCTTGTAGACATTTTCCAAAAACCTCTTGGAGAGTGGGGTCGGGGAATAGGGTTCTGTTCTAGAAAGGTGTGGCGTAGGAATATATTTTTTGAGTCATCCTTTCCTAGGCTATTTAGACTTTTCTGTTGCCCCAAATGCGTGCATCGTTGACGTCTCTCTGGAAATATTTCTAGTGAACTAGATTGGAATAGGGTTCATATCTCAGGGTTTGCAGAAATTTTCCAAAAACATCTCTCGGAGAGTAGAGTCAGGGGATGGGGTTATGTTTTGGAAAGATGTGTGGTGTGGGAATACAACTTTTGAGTCGTCCTTTCCTAGGCTATTTAGACTTTTGGTTGCCCTAAACACGTGCATTGTTGACATTTTCTCTAGAAATATTTGTAGGAGGGAAGTTAAGGAGGTGTAGTCTTTACTCCAAATGCTCAATTCTTCCTCACCAAATTTGGATATGCCGGATGGTAGAGTGTGGGTGTGTGACTTGTTGGATTTCTTTTGTGAATCGATTTTCACTTTTTTAGTAGATGAAACTGAAGTCCCTAATTTTGAAGCCTTTAACTTTATTTGGAAATCTTGTGTCCCCTATAGGATTAAAGTTTTTGCTTGGCTGGTTTTTCTTTGTAAAATTATTTCTTGTAATATGGTTCAGAGAAGGAACCCTCACCTCCCATTTTTACCTTTCTTGGTGTGTATTATGTAAAAAGGGGAATGAATCCTTGGACCATTTGTTTCTTCATTGTGATGTGGCGAGTGCTTTATGGAGGAAATTGTTAAAGGAAGCTGCTTCCTATGAGTATTTCCAGCACATTGTAAATCGCTGGTGGTGGAGAGAATGGAGGGGTTCAGGTCCAACTAAATGGAAAGAGTACGGAGGTGTATGGTCCTATCACTCTTATGGTCGATTTAGATGGGGAGAAATGCAAGACTTTTTGGGGGAAAAAGAGATGGCATTATCAGATTTTTTGAAAAAGCTAAATTTCTAACGTCTCTTTGGGCTTCAACAGATAAAGAGTTCAAGGGGATTCCCTTTTTTTATTATTATTATTTTAATTTGGTTGGATGTAATTGTGTTCTGTTCTTCTTTCTCGTTGTTGTCTTTGAGGACATCTCATCCTCTCTCCTTGTAATTGATCAACAATCAATGAAAAGGCTCCTTGTAATTGATTGACAATCAATGAAAAGGTTTTCTTATCAGGAAAAGTATCATAGTAGGAAACAGTTGCAGCAAAGGTTAAGCTGTTAGGATATTATCAAACTTTGAATCTATAGTTGGGAGGTCTTTTTAAAATGAGATTTGGTGAAGAAATTTGTAAAAATGATCCATTGATCGGGAGAAATTACCACATGGACTATATAGAATACAATAGTTGACCAATAGAGAGCTAGACTAGGAAACCATTCTAATTTCCCTTAATTGTATTGTACAAATTAATTGGAATATTACAGCCGGTAATATACACCCTGTTCTGTTGATGGCGAACATTTGTTTATGCTACTTTCTTTGAAATCCAAAGATGCACTGTAACATTACATCTTGGATGTGATGGTAGTAGAATTGAGAGATGGAGTTCATACTTTAGCTGGATGCGGACACTATGTATCGTTTAGTGTTAAAAGTGGTTCATTGCATTGACTCATCGAGAACAGGAAACAAGAAGTGAGAAAGTACATATATAGGCCAAAAAGTCCGAACTGGCTTGTATTTATTGTTAGATTTAGAAAGTTTTACTAGCAAAGTTTATTGTTAAGCTCTCATTGTTTAGAGAAGCTTCTTTGTGATACAAATACTCTCTCTCTCTCTCTCTCTCTCGTTTCTTTTCCCCCCTCCTATCGCATATTTTTGCCCCTAGTAATTTATTTTTTAACTTCTTTTGGCATAAAGATCTATAGAACGGTAAAATTATCCATATTTGAACAGTTTGTAATTGTAATTATGCTTTTGGGTGACTTTTTTTAGGTCCTTGATGCTTTGGTCAGTCTATTTGGCCGTTCAAACATATCTGCAGAGACACTGTGGAAGGGAGGGTGGCTTTTGCGCCAACTACTTCCATACAGTGGGGCAGAATTTAACAGTGACCACCTCAAATTTTTGAATGTAAGTTCAATTCTCTTGGTAAAATTGATATGTGACTTTGCATGACGTTTCCTTTGTGTTTACCTGATGACCATCAGTATCATCTTTTGTAGACAAACCAGAGGAGAGACAATAAAACACTTCTCTTTTATTAATTCTGCAAACATCACAACACGTTCTTATCTGCCTTTTATACTTAGCAGATTCACATTTAACTACTTAACAACCTTCCCTAAAAATTAGGAAAATCTTCTTACTTAAAATTTGATCATAATGAAACATAAAAAACTGAAAATACAATTTTAGACACGCTAACATTCCCCCTTAAGTTGGGTTGTACAAATTGAACATTTCCAACTTGTCAATAAGCTTTTCAAACTAAGGCTTGGAGAGTCCGTTTATGAGTATGTCCGCTGCCTATTTTGATGTTGGTACATAAGATATGCAAATTGTTCCATTCTGGATCTTCTCCTTAATGAATTGTCGATCAACTTCGATGTGTTTGGTCCGGTCATGATGAACTGGGTTATGCAAAATATTGATTGCAGCTTTGTTATCACAGTATACCCTTAGTGGAAGTCCCGTGGTTATCTGCAACTCTTCTAACAATATTTTCAGCCACAAAATCTCACATACTCCGTGTGCTACTGACCTTAACTTAGCTTCTGCACTACTTCTTGCCACAACTTATTGCTTTTTGCTTCTCCATGTTGCTAAATTTCTCCAAACAAATATACAATATCCAGAAGTTGACTGTCTATCTTTTGCTGCTCTTGCCCAATTGGTGTTGGTGTACACTTCTAGGCTCCTCTCTTCGTTTTTTCTAAAAAAGAGTCCTCTGCCAGGTGTCCTCTTAAGGTACCTCATAATCCTGTATATTGCGTCCATGTGATCTTCAGTGGGAGAGTGCATATATTAACTTAGACAACTCACGGCAAAGGCAATATTGGGTCTTGTGTGTGACATATAGATAAGTCTCCCCACTAGGCGTTGATATCTCCCACGATCAACTGGATCACTAGGTGTAGAATATTGTGGGATAATCTGTACAGTTGTCAGATTTGATGATTAGTATCTTAGGATATTCCTGAGATTATGGGCTTTTTTAATGTTTTCTTGATTTCTAGCAGTTACTATTATCTAGGAGATTTGTGAGGACAATTGTTAGGATTTTCTTTTTAATCACTAGATGAATAATCTCCCATAAAAGGGGCTGTATCGTATGTTAATATTCAGAGGAATGAAAAAAAAGCCTTTCTCAATTTCCTCATGGTATCCAGAGCCACTCTCTGAGACCTAAAACAATTTACTTATGGTGAAATATGGGATGGCTACAGAAAGAATTAGTTCTTCTTCCACCACCTCCGATGTCACCTCTAATTATGAATCCACGGTTTCCAACTCCAGTGGAATGGCAGGTGGAAGTCAAATCGTTATCACAGGACAAACTTAATGGGAACAATTTTCTCCAATGGTCCCAATCTGTTATGATGTTTATATGTGGCAAAGGAAAGGACGACTACTTATCTGGAGCAGTGGCCCCTCCAAAGGCAGATGACCCCAGGTTTAAAAGCTGAAAATCAGAAAACAGTATGGTTATGTCATGGTTAATTAATTCCATGACTAACGAGATAGGAGAAAATTTTCTTCTCTATAAGATAGCAAGAGAAACCTGGGAAGCAGGGAGGGAAACTTATTCAAATAAGGAGAATTCCTCAGAGTTGTTTTAGATAGAAGGCATCCTACATGATCTGCGGCAAGGAGACTTGACAGTGACCCAGTATTTCAACAGTCTTACACACTTTTGGCAGCAAGTAGATATGTATGAAGAGCTTTTATGGAGTTGCCCTAAAGACGGAGCCAGGTATAGGCAAATTGTTGAAAAGAAAAGAAGTGTAAATTCCTATTTGGGCTCAACCAAAATCTTGATGAAGTTTGAGGAAGAATTTAGGGGATGAGACTAGAACTCAGCCTTCGAGAAGCTTTTTCAGAGGTTTGGAGAGAAGAAAGCAGAAAAAAGGTGATGCTTGGAACACAAGATGTCGCACCTCAAGTGGAAAATTCTGCCCTTGCTGTTCGTGGCCCTCAGAATCAAGGCGCTGACAATCGGCAGAAGAAGGAACGACCGTATTGTGAACATTGCCGCAAGCCCGATCACACCAAGTAGATATGTTGGAAGATTCATGGAAAACCAGCGGATTTGAAGTCCTCACGCCCACAGAATAGAGGCAACACTGCAATCAGATAAGAAAAACATGTCCCAGCCGAGTCCAACCCCTTTTAGCGAGGAGCAGCTGGAAATTTTAAAGCAACTAGTCAAGTAGTCACAAGCAGCCGATTCAACCATGACAATTGGAACTGGACCCTTAGCGCAGAAAGGTAATTCTAAAAGTGCCCTAAGCGCTAGAAAAGATAATTTGAATTCATGGGTTGTGGATTTAGGATCTACCGACCACATGACTAGAGATAGAGAGGCTCTAACTAATTTCTTCCCATGTCATGAGAACAAAACGGTCAGCATAGCAGACGGATCACTCTCTAAAGTAATTGGAACCGGTTCAGTACAAATTTCAAAATACCTAACACTCAATTCTGTCCTTTTAGTGCCTCGATTAAATTGCAATTTACTATCATTGAGTAAACTCACTCGGGATCTCAATTGTGTCACTAAATTTTCCTCAAATTCTTCTGAATTTCAGGTCTTGGATTTGGGGAAGATGATCGGCAATGCTAAGGAGTGCTTGGGCTCTATTTACTTGAGGCAAATGATTCTTCTGAAAAGAAAGGTTATAATACTGATTGTTTAGTGTCTGTGAGTCAAGATTCAACTCCTATTTTTCAAAAAAGGGACGATCCTATTATGATATGGCACCATAGGTTAGGACATCCAAATTTTATATATCTCAAGAAACTTTTTCCGTCTCTTTTCAATAATAAAAGTCCGAATGAGTTTCATTGTGAAATTTGTCAATTTGCAAAGCATGTTCAAAATTCTTATCCCAACCTATCATACAAAGAATCACAAGCCTTTTCGTTAATCCATAGTGATGTGTGGGGACCGACTAGAATAAAAAATATCACTAGATCTCATTGGTTTATAACGTTTATAGATGATCACACTAGACTTGCATTGGTTTTCCTAATGAAAGAAAAATCAGAGGCAGGTCTGATATTTCAAAAATTCAACACCATGGTTCAAACTTAATTCTAAACCAAAAAGCAAAATTTGAAAACGGACAATGCAAAGGAATATTTTGCTTCCATTCTTGGTGAATACCTAATAAGTCAAGGAGTAGTTCATCTAAGCTCCTGTGTTGATACACCTCAACAAAACAGTGTAGCCGAAAGAAAAAACAGACATCTCCTTGAAGTAGCCTGATCCCTCATGTTCTCTACACATGTGCCTAAACAATTTTGGGGGGAAGCCATACTCACTGCAACCTACCTCATAAACAGAACGCCCTCTCGAGTCTTAAAATTCCAGACTCCATGCCAAACCCTACTCAAAACATATCCAACCACACATCTCATATCCTCCATCCCTCTCAAAATATTTGGCTGCTCTGCTTTTGTACACTTCCATAGTCAACACCGGGGAAAACCTGATCCTAGAGCCATTAAATGCATTTTCTTATGGTATTCCTCTTTTCAAAAAGGATACAAATGTTATTCTCCAATTACAAAGAAATTCTATAACTCCATGGATGTTACATGCTTTGAACACCAGTCATATTACCTCAAATCTGACATTCAGGGGGAGAGTAGTTTCACACAAGAGTATCAGCTTTGGGATGTCATTACAGAGACCAGTGATTTAGATATTTCCCACACTTCATCAAATCCGGTTAATACCCAGATTGAAACTGTCCCTATCCAACAAGATGAACTCATGATCCCAAACCTTGTTGCTCCACTCGTAGAAGTCTCTAACTGTGATTCACCTGAAGCACCTGAACTTTCACATATTTCTTCTCCAACCAATGTTCAGCCAAGTGAAATTCCTAGTCTCCCTAGTCTTCGTTCCCCAGACACTACTCAATCCAAACACAACAAAGACCTTATCACCTGTTCTAGAAGGAAAAAGAACCAAAGGGAGATAGAGCACCAAGTACCACTTAAGCAGATCCAAGAATTGGAACCGGATTCAAGATAAAAAGATCCACAAGGTAATTCTAATCTCGAGTCTTTCAATGATAGTAATCTTCCTATTGCAATAAGAAAGGGTGTTAGAGAATGTACGAAGTATCCAATCTATAACTGTGTCATATCAAGGGCTTTCTCATAAGTACAGAGCATTTGTGGCAAGTTTGGATCAAACACAGATTCCTAAATCCATAAAAGCTCTCACAATACCAAAATGGAAGGTTGCTGTTGAAGAAGAAATCCGAGCACTAGAGAAAAATGGAACATGGAAGATCACTGAACTACCACCTAGAAAATGACCTGTAGGATGCAAATGGGTCTTCACAATTAAATACAAAGAAGATGGGAGTGTTGATCGATTCAAGGCTCGACTTGTTGCAAAAGGTTTCACACAATCCTATGGAATTGATTATGAAGAAACTTTTACTCCTGTAGCCAAATTGAATACTGTTCGAGTTCTCCTATCTTTAGCTGCAAATCTAGACTGGCCACTCCATCAATTGGATGTCAAAAACGCTTTCCTTAATGGAGATCTGACAGAAGAAGTTTATATGAGCATTCCTCCAGGATTTGAAACACACACAACAATCAACAAAGTCTATAGACTGAAGTGATCCTTGTACGGACTCAAACAATCTCCAAGAGCCTGGTTTGACAGATTTACAAGAGCAATCAAGCAGTATGGCTATCTACAATGTCAGACAGATCATACCCTCTTTGTTAAACATTCACCTAAAGGAAGGATTACTATTCTTATCGTTTATGTGGATGATATTATTTTAACAGGAGATCATATGCAGGAGATAAGCACACTCAAAAGCCTACTAGCCAAAGAATTTGAAATCAAAGACTTGGGAAACCTTAGGCACTTTCTTGGAATGGAAATAGCTCGGTCAAAAGCAGGAACCTCAGTTTCTCAAAGAAAATATGTTCTAGATCTTCTGAAAGAGACTGAAATGATCGGATGCAAGCCAGCTGATACGCCCATCAACTCAATAATCAAATTAGGAATCAAAGAAGATTGTGTACCAGTGGATAAAGGCAGATATCAAAGACTTGTGGGAAAACTTATATATTTATCCCACACAAGACCAGACATTAGTTTCTCGGTTAGTGTGGTGAGTCAATTCATGAACAATCTGAATGAAGAACACATGGAGGCAGCCTATAGGATCCTAAGGTATTTAAAACTGACACCAGCAAAGGGCTTGCATTTCAAGAAATCAACAAAGGTATAAAGATATACAGTGATGCTGATTGGGCTGGATCAGTAACACTTCGAAGATCAACTTCTGGCTACTGCACATTTGCATGGGGAAACCTAGTCACATGGTGTAGCAAAAAACAGTCTATTGTGTCAAGAAGCAGTGCAGAAGCCGAATTTAGAGCAATGACACATGGTATATGTGAAGGAATGTGGCTGCGAAGACTCTTAAAGGAGTTAAGGATTGATGTTGAAGAACCTATGAAGATGTTTTGCAACAATCTGTCAGCTATAAGCATCACGAAGAATCTTGCGCATCACGATAGGACGAAACACGTGGAGATCGATTGCCATTTCATAGAGGAAAAGATTGAAGGAGTAGTCAAGTATTGCATCTAACAACCAGTCTTTAGACAGCTGACATCCTCATCAAGGCTCTACCAAGAAAGAACTTTGAAGATTTAAACTCCAAGCTAGGCTTAATTAACATTTACAGCCCAGCTTGAGGTGGAGTGTAGAATATTGTAGGATAATCTGTACAGTTGTCAGATTTGATGATTAGTATCCTAGGATATTCCTGAGATTATGGGCTGATTTGATGTTTTCTTGATTTTTAGCAATTACTATTATCTAGGAGATTTGTTAAGAGAATTGGTAGGATTTTCTTTTTAATCACTAGATGAATAATCTCCTATAAAAGGGGCTATATCGTATGTTAATATTTCAGAGGAATGAAAATTAAGCCTTTCTTAATTTCCTCGTTAGGCATTGCTTCCTTCGACCTTGTATCATTCCATAAGAGTTTTCGCTGGCTTGTACCCCATCATTCCTGTCTCTGCTAACAAATTTGAAATATACTTTTGCTGAGATAGAAATTTCGGATTTGTTTCTCGCAATTTCCATACCTAAGAAATATCTTAAATTCCCGAGATCCTTCATTTCAACCTCTGCAACCAACCTTTGCTTCAAATTCTTCATTTCAGTTGTATCATCACCTGTCCAAATTATATCATCTACATAGACACTAAGAATGGTAATTTTGTTACCCTTATTTTTTTAAAATAGAGTATAATCTGCTTGAGCCAGCTTGTATTCTAGCCTTTGGATTACTTTAGTGAATCGATCAAACCATGCCCTCGGAGACCGTTTTAACCAATGTAGATACTTCTTTAACTTGCATACCTTTGCGTGATTCCTTTCTTCATCAAACCAGGCGGTAAATCCATGTACACCTCCTCCAATTCCCATTCAAGAAAGCATTCTTTACATCTAATTGTTGTAGTGACCAGTCCAAATTTACAGCAAGAGATAATAACACGTACCATATTTATTTTTGCCATCGGCGCAAATGTTTCTTAATAGTCTAACCATACGTTTGAGTATAGCCTTTCGTGCTGTCAAAGTAGTAGAGACTGTTGACCTCCTTAGCACCGTCAATCTTTCTCTTCTAAATCCGGTCCTAACAAATGCAAACAGATGCAGAAAAATTAATTACAGAGTCCAAATCCTTTGTAATTTTGCTAATGGACAATAGACTGCAGGATAAACTTGGCTCATGCAGGACAGCCTTTAGTGTAATATTGGGTCTGAATTTAATGGTTCCTATTCCTGCAACTACAAAGGAAGACCCATTTGCCACTTTGACCCTGTGATTTTCAGGACTAGGAACATAAGTAGTAAACAGTTTTTCACAGTCCGTCATGTGATCAGTAGTCCCTAAGTCAAGAATCCAAGGCCCACCTTTTTTAGTTAGACCATTGAAAGTAGTCAAAATGCTACCTATTTGTGCCATAAGTGGAGTTGAAGTAGGCTGAGGCTCATTCAAGAACTTCTGAAGTTGCTCCAATTGGTCTTTGGTGAAGGCCATTGGGGCTTTTGGTAGGGAATTTGTGTTTGTTCCAAAGGAAATCTGAAACCCCTTTCCATCACCTCCACGAAGTCGATTGGGAACATTGGATGGTTTTCCATGTAATTTCCAACAAGTCTCCTTAGTATGATATGGTTTATGACAGTGGTCACACCATTCTTTATATCCCTTAAGAGTCATTGGTTTGGTTTCCATCACGATCATTGCGATTCTCATTACCTCTAGCAATGAGACCTGAGGTTTCTGCAGGAATGTTAGACGCACCCAGCATCACTCTACACCGGCTCTCCTCTCAGCGTACTTTAGCAAAGATTTCTTCAATTTGCGGCAAGGGCCTGATTCCAAGTAGTCATCCCCTTACGTCGTCCAACTCCTTGTTAAGTCCAGCAAGGAAATCATAAATCTGATCACTTTCTACCATCTTCCTGTAGAGTACTACGTCGTCGGCATCTTTCCATGCTGCTGTGGTGAATAAGTCCAACTCCTTCCAAAGCTTAGTTAAATCGTTGTAATATTGAGTGACATCGTTCTCACCTTGTCTCAGATTTCGTGCTTTGTTTTGAGTTCAAACATTTGGGATGAGTTTTCAAGATCTAAGTATGCCAAAGTCATGGCATCCAAGATTTTTTTTTTGTTTTTTGGTTGTCGAAAAGAGGATGTAAGTGTTAGCAATATTATCTTCCATAGAATGAATCAGCCACGCCATAACCATTGAATTCTGGGCCTCCCAATTCGGATAGGTAGGATCATCACTACTTGGCTGCGTAATTGTGCCACCTAAGTAGCCTAATTTTCCTTTACCTCGTACCACCATTAAAACAGAACGGGGCCATTTTAGAAAATTTGTCCCATTCAACTTGTATGTGGTAATCTATAAAGAGGTATGATTGGTATTTTCAGATATTGCAGTGGGAGCAATTGTAGAGGTTGGTTGTGAACTGCCAGAAGCAACTTCCGAACCTTCACCCCTTCTTGCTCTAGTCATAGCCATTTTGGCCATTGTTTCTCTCGATTTTAAATTTGCCTTGATACCATGTAGACGAACCAGAGGAGAGAAACAATAAAACACTGCTCATTTATTAGTTCTGAAAACATCACATGAAACACCTTCTTATCTGCCTTTTATACTTATCAGATTCACATTTAACTACCTAACAACCTTCCCTAAAAACTAGGAAAATCTTTGTACTTAAAATCTGATCAAAATAAGACATAAAAAACTGAAAGATACAATTTTAAACACGCTAACATCTTTTTTAATAGGTCTATTGTACTTCACTCCACTATATATGAACCCTGTTGTTAGTAAATCATGAACCCTTTGAAATTTGAATATCTTATTAGTCAGCACAACTTTTAGTTAGTTGATTCGAACATTCTCTATCGAAAGAAGAAAAAAAATTAGCGTCCAAGGTGATACATATATTTCTGTATTGTCTTTTGGCAAATCCTGTTATAGGTTTCCTTTTGTAGTAGCTTTCCTTCTCAAACGAGTTTCTTGGTTGGTTCTAGGCTTCCTTCCCCTCCCCTCCCTTCCACCCCCCCCTGCCCCCGGCCCTCTTCCTCCTCCCAAAAAAAAAAAAAAAAATTGATAGTTAACTATGATGGATTTTACATCTGGTTTCCCCAAGAGGGTCCAAAGACTATGGCATTTGACCATCTGTGGTGGACCTCTTCGGTGGCTTCCTTTACATTTAACTTAAAAAGGGTTTGTTTGTTTGGATGGTGTTGTTTTTGTTGTTTTGTTTTTGTTTTCCTTTTTTTTTTTTTTATTATTATAATTATAAGCAAAAGCACGTTCAGAAAACCTGCATCCCTCTTTTGTTATTGCGAGGTGTTTTTGTTTTCTTATTTTTTAGGATTTCTAGTTTTCATTGGCACGGTCCAAATCAGAAAGCATTTTGGTGCCATTGGTAGTTGGTGAAATTCCTGGACTGAAAAAGTACATACGTATATTCTCACACTTACCTATGAAGTTGGTGTGGTTTATCATATGCTAACTACATACAAGCCCTTTTATAAAATTTCATTGTTTCTTTTAAAAAAAAAGAGAAAAAAAAAGGAGAAAAAAAAGGACTACATGCAAGTCCTTTTTATTTTCTTATTGGATCCGACATTATCTTTAAGCATATTTTTGATAGTGCATGAACTTTGTTCTTTTTCAATTTAGGATTCATACAAAAACAGTTCTAGTGCTCTTCTGGAGGAGGTTAGAGGAATCTGGCCTGATCTCCTTATGGTAGTCCTCTGTGATGAGTGGAAAAAGTGCAAAAGAGGTATTTAGTTGGACCTAGTACATACATAGTCCTGTTCGTCTGTGAACTATTCATTAACATTTTGCAAAATCAAAATTGCTTTCAGCAATCGAGGCTTCATCCCCTTGGAAACAGCTCGAGTCTATCCTTTTGTCATCGCATATGTCTTCTGTTGAAGGTATGAGTGAATTTCAGGGTTTGTTTGTTTGTTTGTTTGTTTGTTTTTGTTTTTTTTTTCATGGTATGGGAGACTGTGTTTAATCATGTGTATGGAGGACAAAAAAATGTGAGTAGTTATGTTGGTGAGGTGAAATTAACGTACATATAGATGGTTTCCCAGGTGAATCATCATTTACTGCTGGAGAAAGAATGTGTGAATCGGTGAAGGTTAGTACAGATGATATCTTCTTGTAGCTTCAGACTTTTCAGATCAATCTTCATAATGCTTATGTAGTCTGCCTCTCTGTTATGTTCTTTTTATTATTGGTAGTGCTGCTAAGAGATTATAGAATGGACGACATCTTAGTCGTTTTCTGCATTTGTGTGGTACCTAGCAATTTTTTGCAGTTTCTAATTTCTCATGGCACTTCTGGTTTTAGGTATTTGTACTTCTGCATCAACTTCAAACGTTTTCTCTAGGAAGAGCTTCGCCAGATCAACCGCCCATCAATCCTCCAGCGCATGTTTTCGAAAATGTTCGAGCAAAAACGGCTGGTATAGATGCTTCAGGTCCAAAGCCAGGGAGCGAGTTAAAACTTGGTCAGTTTCTATCAGTCTTGTATTTGTACACAATCATTCATATTTTCAATTAACTGAAGGGAAATAAAGCTTGTGATCCATTCCCCTTTTCTTCCTGGAGGGGTTGGAAGTTGGAAGGTTGCATTTCATTTCATTTCTTTTCTGCTACACCATCATGTTTGTACTTTTTTTCTTTTCTTTCTTCTCCCCCTCTCTCTCTCTCTCTCTTAGTTAAATTATAAAGGCTACATGTCAAGAATTATGGTCAAATTACTCTGATTTCTGCCATTTGCAGTTGATGCCGTGCCTTGTCGAATTGCATTTGAGAGAGGTAAAGAACGCCATTTCTGCTTCTTACCAATCTCTTCGGGAACGTCCGGGTGGGTTGTCTTAGCAGAAGAATTGCCCCTAAAGCAGCATTATGGAGTGGTTTGTGCTGCTGCACCTTTGGCTGGCTCAAATGTATGTACTTTGAAACCCATGAACTCTACACCCAAATATATGATAAGGAAAGGAAAAAGTTTATGCAAAAAATCCAAGGATGGTGAAAGACAGAAAAAAAGAGGACTACGTTCAGAAAACTAATAAAAGCAAGCGAAAGTACCAAGGAGCCCCGTAATGTTTACTTGCCCATTTTCACCATTTCAAGCCTATGATTTGTTTGTTCAGAAATTAGTATTTATTTGTGTGTCTTCTCGCTTTAATCTTTCTATGCTTTGTCTTAATTACATTTTCATGGAAGAGTTTGTGTTATTATTATTTGTATCCTGAGCATTTGTTAGTTATCACTTCTCGTTATGATCTATATTTGTCTTTGCCTTTAGCCACGGATTGACTTCAAGCATCCTCGATGGCTACACTTACGGATCCGACCATCCACTTTACCATTTGTGGATCCTGCTAAATCCGGTGCCTATGGGAAAGTCAAGACGAGAGCTTTGGTTGACGGGAGATGGACGTTAGCATTTAGAGACGAGGAATCATGTAAGTCTGCATTGTCTATGGTTCTTGAGGAGATTAGTCTGCAAAGCAACGAGGTAGAGAGAAGAATAAAACCATTACTCGATGTTGGAAGTGCTGTGTATACTAATCCATCTTCGTGTCATCCTGAGTCTTCATTTTCACATACAATACCTTCAAATTCATTGTAAGTTTCTAACTTCGCTTGAAAATTTTGTAGTAATAATATAGTCTTCTATACTAGTGGGGTGGTCAGAATGTATTATGCCCGATCACCCTTTTGTATATGGTCAGTGAAATCTTAGGCATACCGCGAAATGTAGATTAGCATCTGATATTTATTTCCATTCTTTTCATACTATGCTTGTTCTGTTTGTAAGCTTATTGGTTTCTCTCACCTTCTTTAGTAGCAGTAATGCTAGGGCTATTGTTTTTTGTTTTTTAATTTATTTTCCCCTCCCTTAATTCTTAAGATATGAATTTTGTTATATCTGAGTTAATTCCATAGTGAAAGTCTTGGTTCACCATTTTGCAAAATCTGCTGCAAACTGCAACGTCCATGATACTGTACTGCATTTGGGCATATTCTGTCAAATAATGTAAAATTAATGCACTCAATTTTGTTGCACTTCAGACAATGCAAGTTCTATTATGATATTTATTACTTTCAACATGTCTAGATCTTCATGGTTAAAAGGTTTCAGTTCATTTATTTATTTGTTTTCTAATGGAGGAACTTTATGTGGTCAAATCTTTGTATCTGTAAACAAGCATCGGGCCCAAGATAGTGTTTGTTTTATTGCCAAAAAGAAGTGTTTGCAGATATTTCACCTCATTTCATCACACTATATTTGCAAACCTTCGAGGTGTCAAATGGTATCCACTGCGGATACGGGCAAAACTTCTCATTGGAGTCCCATTTGTAACGACGACCGGCTTGACAAAATGGAAGGTTCTAGTTTCTACCCATAAGAGCGAATCCGATAGAAAAAGAAATTGGAAAGCTGGTGATATGTATTGACATATTTGGGGATTTAATTGCTTGGAAAAGCAGAAAAATAAACAAAACCTCTACCTGGAGAAAATAAGAGAATAAATGAAAGAGCACTACACTGGATAGTGATGCATCACTTAACCGTCTCATTAGTTTGAATCTACGGATGCTAGATTAATTACCACTCAAGGGTGGTCCTAAATGAAAAATAAATATGAAGAGTCGGTCAATTATTTAAGAATTAAGATCAGCTGTCTTATTTTCTTGTCTCGTTTGATGTCCATCAATTTATATTTGGATATCTCGTAAATTGTTTAAGTATTTTTGATATCTTGTTCCTCTTTTTGTATTCAGATTCTTAAATTTAGAAGATATGACAAATAAATAATGGAAGAATAGCCGTCGAGACAAAAAAATAGGGACAAAAGATATAATCTCATCATTTAATAGGTTCATGATCGAATATATATATTTTTTTGTTGAAATTGAAAGCTGCAATTTTTATTTTTATTTATCTATATTTTTTGAAGTTCTTTTTAGTGGCCTCCTACGATAATTGATGCATCTTTCCAAGCATCAATATACTAAAGCAAAGGGACCCAATCCACTAAAAAGAAGGCCTAACATGAAAGAAAATGAGCTAGTAATCATGAGGCTTAACGTCAGATACCTCTCCGAAGAATCTAATTTTAACAATTTGGTGTTACTTTATGCAAATGGAGAAGGTACATTGCCTAGAAAATGACACTTAATAAGCATGCAAATAAATTTTATTTTAGGTTTTTTTTTTTTTTTTTTTTTTTTTTTATCACCTTGTCAAAGATGGGTTTTAATTATTTGCAAGTTGGAAATTTTTACTCATATATTTATGCATTTAATTTGAAAGTAATTAAGCTTTGATTGTTTATATAGTCCAAGTAGATGTTTTTGTTTGTCATTATTGTCCATTATTAAAATGAGCTATATGAATGTCTATTTTGAAGATTAAAAAAAAAGGCAATTATGTATATCCATCATTCCTCTATCATAGACCACTCTTTACATCCAAATGGCAGACACTTGAGAGCTTTATAAAAGCATAGTGCTAAGAGTTTAATTATCATACCTTATACTCACAAAGAAGGAAATTATGCTAGTGTTCTATCATCGGAAGACAGGCCCCACATCCGCCGTTCGATGTAATCATATGGTTTTGTTATGATTAACACTTTTAGGTCAAAGTAATGATATTATTATGTAGAGAAGGTTTTTGAATCATGAAATGCCATTGGCTTCTAGTGGAGAAGGGTTTTGTTTTCTTTTTTCCTTTTATTATTTGGGTTTTTAAATTTATTTATTATTGTTGAGGAACCCCAATGAATTATATATGATTGCACTTCTTTCTTGGGTATAATGACCAATCTATGAAGGATACCTCATGGAGTCAAAAGTGTGTGTGGACATTCCATGAGCAAAAGGCATATCTATAGATATGGTATGAACAAACAATTTGCGGGTGATCAATGATTTTCAAGTTGTTCTATTTCAGAGGGAATAATTTGTGGGTGATCACCAAGTTCCCTTTTGCACCTCTCTTTCTTTGCCTTTTTTTAATTTATTCGTTGTATAAATAAGTTTGCAAAAACATAAGTTTGCTGCCGAAAATGTAGCTTATATTCCTCCTTTGATGCTCTATTTTATGTGCTGGGAAAAGTAAGTACAAATATGTACAGAAACCATAATGACCCTCGCTTAACCCTCATGAAAGTAAGTACAAATATGTACAGAAACCATGATGACTACAGAAACCATAATGACCCTCACTTAACCCTAATGAAAGATTAATAAGATGTTTGAAAGGTGGTGGAAACCAATGATGAGAACTATTTTTACTGTAGCATATGAGAACTTTACACTGTAGCAATTTTTTTTATTGTTACTGTAGCATGTAAGAGCTTTTTACTGTTTATAACTGATTTTATGGTGGGAACCGCAGTTCCCACCACTTTGCCAAACACCCCCTAAATTGAAGGGAAAAAATTGTCTTCACATTGGTATGATATTGTCCGCTTTAGGACTAAGTCTTCATAGATTTGTTTTCGGACTCTGCCCATAAAGCCTCGTACCAATAGAGATATCTTCTATATTTATAAATCTATGATTCTACCCATCTATAGTGAATATGGGACTCTAATTGCATTCTTAAAGAAAACTTTATTTAATCATTACATCAATATAGCTATGTGGATTGTACCATACAAAAATATATAGATAAGAGAGAGAATTCTATATCAGAAGGTTGTATTGCATATATATGTATCTTATCTTACTTGATAAGTGTGTTTTGAAAATGTGAAGTTTGTTTAATGTCCACTAAAGGTGAAATTTGGGCATTACTCAGAGTGGCCTAATAAAGAAATAATTTAAATATTCTCCAAGAAACAAATCTCTTTTTAGGAGACGGTGGGGAACTGCAGGGCCTAGATACAAAGAGAAAGCAATTGTGTGTAACTATTGTTTATCTTTTTCGAGTTCCTTAAAAGCCTAAAAAGAGGCACTCCTTGTAGAGTGCTTTGCTTTGTGTAAGTATGTCAGTCCATGGTACAAATACTATAAATTATGGAAAAGTAGAAAACGACAAGTGTATTTCTCTTTTTAGGTAATATATCTTAATCAATAGAGACATCCTGATCAAACCACACTACCATTCTTTGCTTTCCAATTGACCGTAAACCAACAGTTTCTTACTTTTGTTTTTTTGGTTCCTTCACACACAAGAACGCGAGTGTATCGACAGAAAGCATTTCATTTCTCCTTTTTCTAAAACAACATTTGAGGGCAAATTGAAACTTGTTAAAATTGAGGAGCTACTTCCACTCATTGTAATTTAGATTAGTTTTTGCATGTTCGGATTATAGGTCTGAACAAAACCTTTGAAAACAGAAACTCAAATTTTTGCGAGAAATACTATACAATTTCGAATCAAACAAGGACTTTATAGCATGTTGTTGTTTAATGATAATACCCCTCCAAGGCTTATCCTGTGAGGACACAATATTTTGGCTTGTTAGGGACTGTTTGGTAATCATTTTAAGGAGGTAACTAGAATTTCTAATTTTTTTCCATTGATTGGTGCATCTACTTTAAAAGATTGAATTGAAAAATTTAAACCTCGTCTCTTTCCTAATTTGCTTAGGACAGGATATAAATTGCCTATTTAGAAACAAAGTTTGACGGTGACTTGGTATTTTTTTCAGGCTGAATGTTTGTGCCTATTTGCACTTTTTGTTCCTAGCAAAGAGTGTAACGGAAATTCCTAAGAATTTAAAAGTTTTTTTTTCCCTCAAAAGGTTAAAAAACAAAAGAAAAAAAAAAAAAAACACATCCTATTGAGAAAGCTAGAAGTTACACAAGGACAGAATGTGGCCAAGTTAGGAGGGCAAATTTTTTTTTTTTTTTTTTTTGGGATAAAGCCACAGCCACATTCAGTCCTTGTAGTAAAGTTGGATTTTGTTGGGAAGACATGAACCCATAAACCCATCCTCCAAAATTAATCCCCCTTCTAAATTGCCACCACCCAAACAAAGCCTTACATTAACCAAACCACCCATTTTTTCCTTCCCACTAAACCTAACCCTTTTCAAGGCCTTCTCAAAGACCTCTTTCACCCATTTCTCAAACAAACTATTTGTAAAATAACCACACCCATTACAAACCTCCTCTAACACTCTCTCCTCCACTCTAAACCTAACCGCATTTTGGTCCCCACAAATTATCTCATCAAAACATTTCTCCATTGTTCCTTGGAAAACTTCCGCCATCTCTCGGTCTCGCGCTGGGCTCCGATCAAATGTGAATGCATTCTCGATGGACTCCACAAATGCACTAGGGTTTTGCCCGTTCTCCGTTTCCCGAGTCAAATCGCTCGAAATTGGGCTCAGCTCCCCGGGCTTATTCTCTTCACTGTTGTTCTCGTCGCCTATTTCTTCGTCACCTTTCGCCATAACATTGAGGTCCAGCCCCACATTCATGTTGTCGAATTCCTTGTTTGCAGTGTCAGTCCTCAAATTCTTGGATTTCTTGGGCAATTCCCACTCCGTAACTACTGCCTTTCGCTTGCGATCCGAACTGAGGCGCTCAAAATTAGTATCACTACCTCTGGTTTTCGCGTCCGTTGTGTCCAGTGTCATTTGGATTACACCCGGTTCCTTGTTCTTCACGTCAGTTGCGTGCGCTCTGATTCCACCTTCTTTAGTCAGAATGAATATTGCTTGGCCTAAATTTGCTTCTTTTCTGTTAACTTCTCCACCGAAATTTCCAGTCTCAAAAGCATCGCTTAGGAATTTCGAAAACCGGGTATGCATTGAATCAATGTCTTCAACTAGAGCAACAATTTTCTTGTTGGACGTTAGGGCTTTCGTGATGATTCCGATGTCTGATTCCTGGCTTTTCTCTCCAATATTTTCGTTTCTTTTTCTTTTCAACTGAATGAGCATGCCAGCAGAGCCAAGAACCGATTCTGCCACGGCACATGCCAGCCGTCTTTTCCCTGTCAAGTCATTGCCATGGATCATCAGCCAAGTGATTGCCGATTTGGAATCTATTATGGCCTCCACAATTGCGGGAATGGTTTCTGATTGCCAAGGCACGTTCTCCTTCAAAACACTGCAGAGTTCACCTCTTTCCACATTCTCTAACTCGTGATTATAAGAGACCAAATAACTGCTCCCGAGAGCAAGTGTGATCTTCATCTCCTTGCCTAGTTCACTTGGTTCTAGCACTACTTGTTGATCATGCTTTTGTGTCTCGTCGCCACCCAAATTGAACTCGATCATGCACGACTGTTGTCGCCGGAGCTGGGGAACAAGGCCAGGGTGTGGATCCTGATGATCGGAAAAGAAGATGGAATTTGAGTCTTTGCTCTGGGCATGCCACCAAGGGTATGAAGATGATGAGTAGCTCCTTTTAAGTAATGGGCGTTGACTGAATTGACTAGCATTATTATGCCTTGCTTGGTGTAGACTATGACACATTCTATTCCATTTTTTCTTCAACTCAACCAATTGATCGTCCTGACAGTTAAAAATTCACACCACATTAGTCATTTGCAAGCAGGATATCAGAGTTCAACTACTAGATTTTTTTGCAAAATTGATGGAGAATTACATAGTAAAGTATTAAGCTATTCCGTCGGGCCTATACAACATGACCAATCAATAAAAATACTCGATCACCCAAACAGTTTGTAAATGATGAGGGAAAATAACTAATATTAAAGGAGGAAAAACATGCCAATTAAGATGAGGCATCGACACTAAATAGTTAAATTTTAAACATGCCAATAATTTATTTTCTTTCACCATACATAGAGAAAACTCTTAAGTGGTATAAAAGATTAGTAACAAAATAGGATTTATTGTTCTTTTTTCTTTCTTTGTTTTTCTTTTTCTCCTGAAAATTTAAAAATTATGTGGTACCATAATTTGATGATGTTGGGTCCCATGCGGTAGGAGCCAGGCAGGCAATTTGTGCGGGGTTGATTTGAGCGGCTGCAACTGCTGAGCCTCTTTTTTAAAGTGCGAAGAGCATTCTGAGCACAAACTGGTCATGACCTTGTTGCTGTTGTTGCGTTGTTCATCTTTAGAGCCCAACATGAACAAGGGCTTTGTTTCCATCACAGCTTGGTGAGACTGAGACTGATCTTGTGAGGACAACATAATCCTTGACTCATGGAAACTGTCGTGTAAAAGTTACAAGAAAGTTAAAAATTTGCTCAAACTTTAACAAGAATATTATTATTGTTGTTGTTAGAATTAGAATAAAGTGCAAACGAAGAAAAGTAACATTTGAAAAGCCTAAATGTCTAGTGGGTAAAACAACAATTTATGATACAAATGTTGTTGTTTCAATTTTCGTGGAAACTAATTGAATTCAAAAAGCGCTTTTGTCACATTAAAGCATGCTTTCAATATTATTCTAAAAGCTGATCATGACTTTGGACACATTAATGCACAAAGGTCTAATAGCATTCATACAACAGTACCCGTTATTGTTGCTGATCACCAGTTAAAACATTTTTGGAATATTCCTCTTCTTTTTTATTCTTATTTTTGACATCTAAAGACACTTGTTTTTTCTTTATATATATACATTCAAATAAACTCATCAGTACTCTCACAGGTAAAGCTGCATGTGGACAGTTTTGTATGCGATTATTGTGCTCTCAAATGTGATGATTTAGTTTAGTTGTACGGCCAGATTCCTTTCTTGTATATAAATAAATTCTTATTCTTTTTGAAAACCAACAGATTCTTTTGAGCATGCATTATAGGTACCAAAAGTCATTTCATGCATATGAGGAGCAGATCTTAACATTTTTTTGTTTTTAACAGCAAAAAAAAGTTATAAAAAGTAAAAATATATGTAAATATAATATGCAGAACAAAGATATATTGCGTCGATCAATGAGAGGACTATATTATTAGATCATTCCAAAGTAAAAGCTTCAAATGCAATTATTTCTGGTCGGTGAAGTGAAAGCATGCAGTTTATGCCGGGACAAAAGCCAAAGATAAAACAAGAAAAGACAGCAACTGTGTCATTCGTATTTGTCTCACCAGCCACACTCAACCTTTTTCTCAGAATTGCCCTTCTCTTCTCATGTCTTTCTTTCAGATCCTTCAGGCCATGCAACGCATTGTACATTAATTTTATATATTTATGTACTACTTACTATCAACTCTCCCTCAAAATAATCATTTAAAAATTCAAAATGTATCTCATCTATAATACTGATTATGTATTTTGGAGTATAATTAAATTAATATATATTCATGCAAAAAAAATAATAATAAATTAAATTAAATTAAATAGGTAGCTATAGATGAAAACGAGATAAAAGTGTAACTGGTAGGGATATAAGAGAGACAATTGATTGATTATGATTATGATTATGATAAAGTAATTACCTGGTGGAATAGTTGATATTAGGTGGATGATGAGTAAGGGTCAAAGCAAGTCCAGTAGTAGCAGCGGAGGAAGGAACAGAAACAGCCTGAAGAGACCACTGAATCTCAAGCGGAGGCTTTCTCATCTGGCATCTCATGTATGTCTGATAGCTTGCAATCCCCATTACCCACACCTTTGGCTTATCATCATCACCATCAACCAACCCTGCAATTTCCTCAACCAGATGATCAACCGGATTATACTTCTTAATAGCTATGTGACGATGATCATCATCATCATCAACCGCCCATTTGAGATCTCCTGTGTATATTATGACTGATTCCTGATGATCATGAAGATGTAGCTTTTTCTTGAGCTCCAACAGGCCCTTGTCGACATCTTCTCTGCTCATCACCCTCAAAGAAACCGGAGCGAAAAACTCAAACAGCTTCAAGAATCGGGTGCGCTTGAGCTCCTGATGAGGAACCTGTCCTTTCTCAAACCTCCTCATGACTTCCATAACAAGGCCTTCTGTTAAAGCCACCGAATCACCGACTACGACAGTGTTTGATGTTCTCTTCTTCGTAGACTTATTATTATTGTTGATGTTGTTCCTCAAAAGCACCTCAAGAACCAACTTCACATCCTCTTCCTTGACAAAATTACTAGCGGCAGTATTCTTTGGAGGGGAATTAAAGAGAAAAGGTAGGCAGTGGTTTTGGTGAAATTGAACTTCTAAAGGCAAGAAATACTTGGTATCAGTGTTGTTATTGTGATGCCAGAAAGTACTACTGGGGAGCTGATGATGATGATGATCAGGAGAGGAAGGAGAAGAGAAAATCCCACCACAAGGATTATAGTGGAAGTTAAGAAGAGATGAAGACGAAGAAGAAGATGTATTATGATGTTGTTGTTCAAGGTTGTTTTTCACACAAGTGCTAGAGAAGCCAGCCTCTCTCATAACCCTACTCACACTTGGATCATCAAGAATGGAGATAACAAGGCTTTGAAGCTCAACTTTGATGGCCAAAAGTGGCTGTTGCTGGTGTTGTTGTTGTTCGATGGACCCTCTTCTCTGGTGGGCTTGGGCTCGCTTGAGAGCGGCGATGAGAGCGTTGGAAAGAGAAGGGACGTAGAATTGATGAAGAGGAGGAGTCGAAGACGTCGGAAGGCGGTTGAGGGCGACGTTGAAGCAAAGCTCAAGAGCTCGGCATTGGAGTTGAACAGGATTATTGTTATTATTAGAAGTAGTAGTAGTATTAGTACTAAGACAGGCTCTTCGGAAAAGAGAAGTGCGAGAGGAGAGGAGAGTGGCGGCGACGTGAAGCGGAGTGAGATGAGCATGGCCTCTGCGCCTGGCGAGGGTGAGGGAATGCTTAAGCACCGTTGCAGCCTCCGCCGTGAGGGTCTGCTCCAGCACTCCTCCACTGCTAGTGCTATTGCTGCTTATTACTCCTCCTGAGCGCATCACAATTTTAGTGAACACCCCCAAACACACCCCCAAACAAACTACTACTTTATCACTAGCTTCCGAATTTCTTTTCTTTACAGGTTTTTTATGATATATATTTAAATCACCTCCCCAAAACCCTTTGTGTTTTTTTTTTCTTTTTTAATCTATCAAGCTACACTAGATCTTCTCTTTTGAAAGATACACTTGAGGAAGGAAGAATAACAAGAAGAAGAAGAAGAACGAGATGGATAGCAATAGGAGTGTATGCTTGGTGAGAGTTATTCGGAGAGAGAGAGAGAGAAAGTGTGTTTCCTTGAAAAGAAGAGTTTGTTGTTTTTTTCCAGAGATCTTTAATTTAGCAAGCCCAGAGAGTAGACCACGCCTCCTCCTTTATACTTCCGCTTTTGTTGAATGCCTCTTTTTTTTCTTCTTTTTATTATTATTTTTGTGTGTGTTTGGAAGAGGAGAATGTTTTCCTTTTTTCCTTAAATTTGCCATTTCTTTAATCTCTTTTTCTCTCTCTCTCTTTCTTCCTGCGCCCTTAATATTGCTTTCTCTCTCTTCAAGTTAAGAACTTTGCCGTTAACTCCGATTAATTAATAAATATATAAGCAAGAGGAACAAGAAGGTAGAGGCATACTTAAGTATTCGTAGGGTATTTAAAAGGATGGTTTGAACTATTTTTTTCAAAATATTATAGTATATGCAAGTATGAAAATATCAATATCGACAGAAATATCGACATTTAAATTTACAGAATATCGATGGAAATATCAATATCGGTAGAAATTGACGTAAAATATGGACAATCAACTTAAACCACTTTATGTTTAAGATGAGACTTTGAGAAACTCCAAAATTATTAACGATACATAGTTTAGATAGATTTTTCAACCAACTTACAAAGCATGTGATGAATACGAATAACAAAAAAATAATTTATAATATGATAAATAATAAGCATACGATCTCAAATTCAGTAAATTAGTTAAAAGTCAACTAATACAAGTACTTTACATATATAATTTCATATAATATAAGAAAATATCAATACGAAAAATAGCTTTCAAAAGGTTTAAAGGTATTTAGAATATGTTCTTGGTTCAAACAATATTGATACGAGGACATGGAATCTGAATAGTTTCTTATGTAATTCTAAACATGCCATTCAAAACATGCCATTCAAAACATGCCATGCATATGTCTCTTGTTTTCTACCCGCGGCTATCTCTCCATGTATAGCAAATTATGAGTTAACCTAATTGCGTAAGCTTTAAACTTCATCTTGAAAACTATGAAGGTACATAGTTTGAGTTGATGTTTTGAATTATATGTCTCATTACACAAAAAAATTAAAAATTGGATTTATAGCATTGAAAAATAAATTTATGAAGACTACATTAAAAAATGAATAAAAATAACTTTGATTTAATATTTCAAAGTTTGAATAATTACATATAAAGTTTGGATATTTTGTCGAATTTTTGCCAATATTTCTATGGAAATTTTCATAAAATTTCCAAATATTTTGTTCTTTTACACTACAATTTTTATAGAATTGATATTTTTATCAAAATATTAGTTCTATGAAAATGATACCACCCTAATTCTATATGGGTACTTTAAAAATACAAAAATATCAATAAAAATGTTAATTTTTTCAATTTTTAAGTATATAAGAGTTTTATATTATAGTTGTTTTTAGTATTATACTATAACTACTAAGAATTGCACATTATGGACTGTTCGAATCGGTGCTTTCTCAAAGACCCTAACATTAAAAAAAAGTGCAAAACCAAAAGAAACCAGTTGTCACATATACGTTACCAGTATATTAGGAATTAAATGCTAAATGTGACCCATTAATGTGGTTAAACGTATGAACCGTAAAGAGAAAATGAATAACAATATTAATTATAACGCGCGATTGTGAATATAGGTTAAAAACTAATAAATGGGTTAATCATCGTTGATATATGTACATTTTATTTTCTTAGTATATTCATTAATTACTAGATTTTGTTCCACTTATACTAATACTAGTACATATGCGGTGTAACTCTCGATAACCATGTTCAATTGTTGGCACTTGTACATATATCATAAAAAATAGCATATTTTAATAGGCATGATGCGCCAATCAAATAATTTTACCTGATAATGATCAAAAGCTGCAAAAGAAGATATCAATCTACTCTACTTTTGTGTTTTATTATTCTACATTATTATATATCTTTTCTTCTCCTTTTTGAAAGGTGTTTCGTGTATCTTTTTCTACTGCAAGAAGAATATGCATGTGATATCAAATTCCATTGTATAATAATACTACATAACTCAAAACAAATTTTACAAGTACTGATGATCAGACTAGGGTTAAGTTCTGTAGCTATATATATATATATATATATATGCTGCTGAGTGCTTTTTTACTTTTTACTTTTTATTTTTATTTTTATTTTTATTTTGTTTCAAGAAAAAAGAAAAAGAAAAGGTTTCATCATCTTTCATGAAAGATGAAACGGAGTCCACAACCACAAAGGTTAGGGAATTAAGGACTAGTCTTGAAAATAGAAAATAGTTTATAATTAGGCTTGAATAGCTTTTCCCTCCTTTTTCCTCTATCATGCCATGCTTTGAATGGACAGACAAAGCCAGCAGAAATTCAAAAAAAGTACAAAAGCGGAAAGGTGTAAGGAACCCAGACACCACCAGGGACGAGTGTCATCACATATGTGTGTGTGTGTATATATATATATATATATATATATATATATGGGGATAACTCAAAACTATTTTCACGCTTTTTTTTTCTTTTTGTTTTTTGGGTTTTCCATTTTGTTTCTTTTCTTTACTCTTTATTATGTAAAAATGAGCAAAGAAATAATGGGGGGGATTTTAGTGTTGGCTTTATCTCTCTCTTTCACGCCAATCCTCGTAGAGAGACAACATTTTATTCCCCACGTACCCAAAAAGCAACACTGTGTCTGCTATCCTGCATTTGCATTTGCATTATTAATGCCTCTTTTTCTCTCTCCAAACTCCAAACAAGCACCTTTTATCTTTGATCACAAAACATTCCCAACAACCCACTTAAAAAGAAAATTTACCCACATATTTACCCAAATAAACCAAGTACAATAAAGAGAAATCTCCTCTCTATTTATGGACAAATTTTTGTTCAAATTTATCTTTTATGGAAGATGGATGAGACATATTTATTTAATCATAATTAAGCCCTCTTTATTGACTCAACGAAAATGGTCTCTAACCATTTTCTGTTTTTAAAAGAGGTTTTACTTGTGCAGCTCATCAAATGGTAGAAGGTCGTAAAAATTGAAAGATGAATGCCATGTCCGTCAAACCCAGCCATGACTCCATTTCCTTATTTCTTTGAAAAGTATGTGGGAATTACTCAATATATACTCCAAGCGACACTGAACATCATTAGATACGTTAAACTAATTATTACGATATCTCCCAGGGTGGAAGTGTTAGATTCAAATTGTAACATATACAACAATTTGAACTCATAAAAGTGGAAGCAAAATAGATCGAATATTACCTGCTGCCATTGTTCTTCCTTACTTTGTTTCTCGTCCAAATTTTGCACTATTGATTTAAAAAAATTGATGTTGTAATTTGTTCTTTTCTGAGCACTTGCAAAACAAATAATGCAAGATGGTGTGCAATCTAAATTTTTCTTTTGTGTTTTGTGTGCTCAGGGACCCAACTCTTAAATCCGTGACCATCGCACGGTGTTCCAACAATTTGTGAATAACTGTTGCACGTGAGGCAGTTATTCCACAATTGAATATGTGGTTTTCTTTGTCTTAATGACACGAGGACCAAATAGAGTTCCAACATTCTCTCACTTGGTCCACATATTATATCAACTGCTACAATAAGAAACAAAACACATGAATCATGGCAATAGGTCCTCTAAATGACGAGTATTATCTTCTGTGTAGTACAATATATTTTGTCTCTCAAGAACTGCCATATATCTTAATGAATAAACCCTATGTTTATTCTAGGTCCAAACTGTAGTGATATTTCTCATAAATAAATATGTACACTTAGCTGAAGATAAAATGAGAAAATATCATAAATATAGAGTTTCATAATAAAGTACAACAAATTACATAAGGGAACCCAGTCCCATTCTCTCCACATGATCCCTAAATTTTACTGGTGGCATGCCTTTAGTCAAGGGATCGGCAATCATCAATTCAGTGCTTATGTGCTCAATGACCACTACTTTATCCTTAACACGCTCTCTTATGGCCAGATACTTAATGTCGATGTGTTTGCTTCGACTACCGCTCTTATTGTTTCTAGCCATAAAAACAGCAGCTAAATTGTCACAGAAAATTCTCAATGGCCTAGAGATAGAATCCACAATCCTAAGCCCAAAAATGAAACTCCTAATCCATACACCATGTGAGGTAGCCTCAAAACAAGATACGAACTCTGCCTCCATAGTGGAAGTAACAGTCAAGGTTTGCTTGGCACTCCTCCATGAAATGGCTCCACTAGCTAGCATGAAAATGTATCTGGAAGTTGATTTCCATGAATCAATGCAGCCAGCAAAGTCAGAGTCAGAGTAGCCAATGACCTCCAAGTTGTCAGTCTGTCTATATATAAGCATGTAGTCTTTGATTCCTTGCAGGTATCTCATCACTTTCTTTGTAACCTTCCAGTGGTCTAATCCTGGATTACTCTGATAT
>CAMOHE010005830.1:440-19052 GCA_946598075.1 Artocarpus hirsutus
AAAGAGGAGCTATGGATTCCATATCTATGAATAACAGGTCTACGTCATCAAGAGTCATACCTCCAACGTATCGGCATGCATACCACTATTAAGATGTGGGTGTCACCCTTTGGCACATCAAAAGACACAAGTCAAGACAACAGGCCCACTAGTCATCTCAGGATTAAGATGCAATACAAAGATTGTCTAAAGTGAATCAATTTGCCAAGACAGAATTATTAATCCAAATCAATTCACTTTATGTCCCGATCCAACACATCGTCACCTATGACAACGTGCCAATGATTCTATTCACGGAGTCCACCTCCGATGGTCATGACAAACCATCTCCCAATAGGGATATAGACAACATAACAATCTTTACATGAATAAAGTGCCCAAATTTATTCCATCAATTGCGGATCTTTTGATTTAGACCGTCACCTTAAGAATCGTGTCTTCTGCATAATCTGTCTATCATATGCCCAATTCTTAAAGGTTTAGACCGATAGTCTAAGACTATTGTTTGCTTATCATACATTCAACAAATATGAACGTAAAGAGGACAAGATTTGGTATATAAATAATAAATGAATTCTTTATTGATAAAAATGTCTGCAAAAACTCATTACATTTTTACTCCTTAGGGCATACATGTCTAACACATCGTATCCTAGTAGATCTGTCAAAGATAGAAGCTATAATAGATTGGGAACGACCAAAGAATGTCGCAGAGATTTGTAGTTTCTTAGGACTTGTAGGATATTATAGGAAATTTGTGAAAGACTTTTCGAAGATAGCAGCACCGTTGACAAGATTGATTAGGAAAAATGTCAGATTCAAGTGGAACGAAGAGTGTGAGATTGCTTTTCTGGAATTGAAGAATCGATTGACTTCAGCACCAGTGTTGATCATTCCCAGTTGCGATGAGCCGTATGAGGTCTATACGGATGCTTTAGGACGCAGACTCGGGTGTGTGTTAATGCAACATGGACACGTGGTAGCATACGGATCGAGACAGTTACGACCCCACAAGTGGAACTACCCTACTCACAATTTAGAGCTTGCAGCAGTAATTCACGCACTAAAGATGTAGAGATGTTATCTATACGAGGCGACATTTCAGGTTTTCTTTGACCACAAAAGTTTGAAATATTTGTTTACTCAGAGGGATTTGAACTTGAGGCAGCGAAGATGGATGGAATACATGGAGGATTACGATTTTGCATTGCAATATCATCCCGGGAAAGCTAACGTCATTGCGGATGCGCTCAGTCAGAAATCTTCAAGGATACTTGCATGTTTGGCTCTTGAAGATTGGAAGAGGGATGCAATAATGGGTGAGTATGTGCTATAGTATCATGAAGACTATGATTACATTTTGGTGTACCACATGGAGACGACCCCAGCTCTTAGTCAGATGGCAAAGCAAAATCAGTGACAAGACCAGCATCTTCAGGGAATCTAGACGCGAATTTAGAATAGAGAGTAGTTTGAAGAATGGAGAATACATGTGGATGGATCGTTGTACTTCAGGCAGCGTCTAGCAGTTCCAGCTATCGCAGAAGTAACGATGGCCGTAATGGACGAAGCTCATAGGTCTCAATTAGCCATTCATTCAGGAAGCACGAAGATGTACCGTGATCTAAAGAGGCAGTATTGGTGGAGAGGTATGAAGAAGGATATTCGAGAGTACGTGGCCAAATGTATGATTTGTCTTCAGGTGAAATTCGAGCATCAGAAGCTAGCAGGTCAGCTTCAACCGCTTCCTATTCAGGGAGAAAATGGGAACACGTGACGATGGATTTTCTTACCTGATTGCCGAGGACACAGCAAAGACACGATGCGATTTGGGTCGTGGTCGACAGATTGACGAAGTTAGCTCATTTCATTCCATTCAGGTCGACATGTTCAAGGAGGGTTCTCAGGGAATTGTATCTATAGAACATAGTAAGATTGCACGGAGTTTTTTTGTCCATCACATCAGATAGGGATACCAGGTTTAATGCTAAGTATTGGAGGAGCTTTCAGGAGGCTCTGGGTACAGATTTAAACTTTAGCATGGCATTTCATCCTCAGACCGATGGGCAATCTGAGTGAGTTATTCAAATTCTCGAAGACATGTTACGTGTGTGTGTATTAGATTTTGGCAGGAACTGGAAGAAGTACTTGCATCTGGTGGAGTTCGCATACAACAATAGCTACCAATCGAGTATTGGTATGGCACCGTTCGAAGTGCTGTATGGATGATCGTGTCGATCGCTAATGTGTTGGGCCGAACCAGAAGATAGAGTTATTCTTGGGCCGAATGAAATCTACGATAGCAACGAGAAGATCGTCGTGATTTGAGATCGACTGAAAGCAGCTCAGAGTCGACAGAAGAATTACATAGATAAAAGATGTCGACCCTTGGAATTCGAGGTTGGAGACTTTGTACTCTTGAAGGTATCTCCTCGCAAAGGCATTTTGTGGTTTGGAGTAAAAGGAAAACTCGCGTCAAGATATATCGGACCGTTTGAGATTACCCAACGTGTTGGTGTGGTTGCTTATCGACTCAACCTTCCTTCAAAACTTTCACATGTACACGACGTATTTCATGTGCCAATGCTTTGAAAGTGTCCACCTGAGCAAGATAAGATTATTTCGTTCCAGGATGTGCAGATTCAGGAAGATACGATACATGAAGAAGTGCCAATCTAGATTATCGATCATAAAGTGATTAGTTTACGCCGACATGAGATTCTGTTAGTTAAGGTCGTGTGGCAATATCATGGGGTTGATGAAACGACTTGGAAATTAGAATCGAGTATGCAAAAATTGTATCCGCATTTGTTTTGTTTTTGAATCGATTTGTAAATTTCGTGGACAAAATTTCTTTTAAGGGTGGAGAGTTGTAACACGCCAAAATTAATTAAGTATTATTAGAATGTAAAATGGTGGATTAGTGTGCCATAATGAATATTTTGAATCTAATTTGATCATTTTGTGAAATTTTAAAATTTATGTTATTTTTATTCTTTTGATGATTTTTAATTACTTTGAATTATTTTAATTGCTATTTTAAATTTTGAAACAACACAGTTTGTCAAATACCAAGTAGCTTTTATTTGAAAACAGTGCATTGTTGCACACGGTTTTGTGCAACTAATTTTCTCTCTCTTCCTCTATTTATTTCACTCACTCTTTCTCTTTCACTCATTTTTTCTCTCTCGCTCTCTCTCCTCTCTCTCTTGCCCGTGTCTCTCTCTTCCTCACTCTCTCTCTCTCGGTTCCTCTCATTCTCTCTCAATCTCTCTCTAAAATTTTGAAACAAAATTCGATTTCAAGCTTCAGGATTGTGCATTGAAGGCTTGGGAATGTGATTGAGCAACCATAAACTCCAATCAAAGCTTAATCCAAGGTTAGTTTTCAAAATTTCTAAACTTTTTAAATTTTTCAATTTTTCTTGCATTTTGAAATCTAAGCTTTTCTAAGCTTAGAAATCTTTCAATTTAGGTTAGGTGAACTTAGAATGACAAGAATACCAACTTTGTTTCATCAAAAACGGATTTAAAACAAGAATTTTCATTTTTCTCTAATTTTCTCTATTTTTGGATTTTTCTAAAAATTTTGTTTAAAACTTGTTTTAAAGCATTAAAAAGTAATTTACTATGTTTTTCTATCAATTATGAGTATTACCCATGCCTGAGAATTGGGAAAATAGGTTGAAATTGAAGATTTGGGCTCGGAGAGGCCGAGACCCATGCTTGGAAAATTCTAGAATTTTTCTAGATCGACAGGCCGAACGTCGTGTTTGGCAGTCTGGATTCAAGTGTTCGGTAGGCTGGATTCATCCGACTGGCAGGCCAAACCGAAGAAAGTTCAGCCGACCGGACTTGGCTTTCTGGCACAGTTCGGCCAGTCGAACCAGGGCGACCGGCAGACCGACCGGGCATGATGAAATTTTATGGTTTTTCACCTATTTTTATCGTTTTAAACCCCGATTGAAATTTCAACTTTATAAAATGATTTTATAAACCTAAATAGCACACTAGGATACCATGAGATGATTTAGTAACATAGAGAATATCACACTAGATACTAATAAACCAAGTTTTCATTTAAGGTTGTGCGTGGATCTACGGAGCTAACGTATAGCGGACTAGAATTATGGTGTGGGTCACTGACAAGAGTATCAAGGTATGACTTTTACCTCTTCTTTGGTAGCCAGTTTTAAATGTTTTGGTCTCAAATGAAATTTCAACGAAATTGTTTTTAATGGTTGATTGAAAAAGGATTTTATTGACTATTTTCTAAGATGATAGGTCGAGGTGCTTTCATAATGAACCTCATAATGAATGTGAATGATCATATTTGGTAAAAAGAGATTTTAATAAACATGAAAAGATATATATATATATATGTTTTGGGGCATGACGCCATATCAGAGATCGGGTCGTGTAGTGCACAACCTTGGGGCAGGTCCTGAAACCTAGCTGGGCCACTACGGTAATGAATTACATATGGTTTGCCCAACAAAAGAAAATGGTATTTTTATGGTCGACCTATTTAAACTGTTTTGGTAAGACAAAGCTTTTATTAAATTTCCATCTATTTATTTATTTATTTGCTCTAGTTCGTTTTCTATGTATTTATTTGATTTATGAAATTTCTTTTAAAGTTAAATGTTTTTAAAATATAGTCCTACTAAGCCTTTCGCTCACATTTTATTTGTTTTAAAATCTTACCCCTAGATAGATATTAGCTTAGGATCGGAGAAGAGTTCACTAACCGAACTTGCGATCAATAGAAGATTTGGGTAGGTTATAGTACAACAATTCAAGGCATGTAAATTCTTAACTTTCTTTATTTTTGGACTATAGTTGTATTGTAATATTGTCAATATTGTGTGTGTGCACAAGATGTGGGTCAGTGAGGCCCATTCTCGTCTCATCCTATATGTTGATTGTTTTTACTATTACCTTATCGCTTATTTTGTTATTTTCATTTGTTCAAATATTATAACCGTTAACTTTAAATAAACGATTTTTAAAATTATCACATTTTTATTTATAAATTAATTCTAAAACCCAATTTTCTACTAAATTTCTACTTAATTAACTTAATTAATCTACCACGTGACCTCCCGTACTCCGGGGCATGACAGTCCACAACCAATACATTTCTTGTTATATTATGACATCAGCAATTAAGATACTTGGATATAAAAGTAACGCTCAACATTTAGCCTAATGTTGCTAAAGTACTATTAAGCTCTTTAGAAAGTACAATATACTAATAAATGACTTTAGTTGGCGTTTTGGACCTCCCAATGCAGCAATAAGAGGACCACAAATTAAGTTCGTAACCTATATATATCTACATATATAACTGGTCTGCATATATGACTGTTCGTGTTAACTTTTTTTTTTTTTTTTCCCCTTTTTCGTGTTTACAAATACATTTTTCCCCCTTTCCCAGCCTGAACACATTTGGAGAGCTCTGGCTTTCGGGCTCAGCGCTGCTGTAAGGTACATCTAGCATATGTACTTTTATGTTCCCCCAAAGCTGGCTTGCTAACTTTCGTAGTTAATTTGTTAAAGAATCAACGTTTGGGTGTGAATAATGAAACACACTATTCAATGATAAATTATGCGTCAGTTATCTGTCTTTGATCTTGCACTAGTAAACTCTTTTAACTTTCTTGCGATTTGTATTTTCATGTTCTTATGCATAGCACAAGAGCATCAAACGAACTTCGGGCTGGCCACCCACAAACTGCTCGTTTAGCAGCGCACATTGTCTTAGTCTTAGTCATCGTTAAGAGACTTATTATGGGATTAATAGTAAAAATGTTGCGCAAGACATGGGCCAAAATCTACATCAATGAGAAAGAAGTGGTCAGATATGTTGCATCAACGATGCCAATTGTTGCTATTTGAAGCTTTCTTGATGGAATCCAAAGCCTGCATTCAGGTTTCTTCTGCATGATTCACTATTTATAACTTGTTCAGCTTATGTTAATATATATAATCACTTCCGATATATTATTGTCCTTTGATCATATAGACCACGTTTAATAAATTGATAAAACCACTACTACACGCGGGAGATTATACGACGGTCAAAGACCATTGTCAAGAAATTAGCAATGGTCTTACAAAATGTCATCTAATCTAGAATTGTAAAATCCCATGCACTTTAGACTACAGTTATAAATAATATAAAATCAACCAGCGCAGAATTTAGAGCGAAGCGTCGACATTAGATGATGTTTTATATGTAAAACTGTTGTCTAATCTGACTTTAGACGACGGTTTTAGTAAGAACAGTCTTCTAAAGTCAAGTGCTAGATTAAAAAAATACTGCTATTTTCGTCATTTTTCCCATGAGTGGCCAAATATCCCGTCATTCCATTTTGCGGCCTTACAATTCACGAATATTAACCATTTACAATATGCAATACTTGAAAAAATAAATAATTAAACACAAAATATTTAAAACAACTATAAATTAAAGGAAAAAATAAACACGATGCAATTTCAATAAACTTTCAAATTATTTTTGCTTCTTGGTATGATATGTCAAATAAAAATACAATAAAGTTTGCACTACAACATCCAAGAGAATGAAATGCAGCATAATGTAACACAAATGAAATGTCTTATTAAATAGATCAACTAAAAAATACAATTAACATAAAAGTGATTATTTGTCCTTTCACCTTTATTAGAGTTATCAACATAAGTCCATTCAACATCCAAACGGACTAAGTGTGAATAGTTATCATCAAAGACATCAACCCCCTACACCAATGGCAATCCTTTGCTAAAAGATGGAATATCGCTGCTTTCATCATTATCCTCATCAACATCACTAACTGAGCTTGGCTTCATTGGCACGACTATTGAGAACTTCAAATCTTTAGGATCGATATTGTAGAAGACTTGTTTAGCTTACGTGTCATAATGAATGGTTCATTCTTGTAGCCCAATCTTTTAAAGTCTATTACTGTAACGCCATCAACATCAATCTTCACGTAGTTATTTTCGTCCAACTTGCACTTAAAAAAGTTATTTGAAGTCTAAAATAGTCAAGTGCTTAAATGTTGTCAACATGACCATAGTAGATCATTGTTCTATATACAAGATTCTTGTCTTTTCTAGAAGAAACATACATGGAATCGACACAAAGATGCACACCACTATTTTGGATTTAGTGATTCTTATCTCTTTCACAAGTGTAAAAGGTAAAACCATTTATTGAATACAAAGTATATCTCATGACTATGAACTAGGGTCCTCCGACTAACTTAAACAAGTCTTTAGAGGCAACTTTTCTTCAAGACTCACAAGCCTATTATATATGTGTGTCTGTATCCACTCTCAAAAAGTGCAATTGTATTCACCTTTCAACCATTTCTCATTTCTCGCTCTTTTGGGGGTCGCATCTTTTATTTCCTTGCTGTGGACCTCTATGAATGGTTCAACCACACGAGTATTGTGCAAAATGTGAAGACACGCCTGCTTTCATTCCTCACGAGAAACAGACAACAGAGTATTGGTAGACATTGCTTTCAACACAATGTTAATCTTCCTTAGCAAACTGATTTACTTCAACATTGGACAAGAATTCCAAGCAAATCTCTGCTGCTTCTTCGACTATGTAATTCTCTACAATGCAACACTCCAGCCTATTTCAATTCTTGACATAACCCTTCAAAATCTTCATTTATCTATCAAAAGGGTACATCCATCTCAAATACACAGGCTCACAAAGCCTAATTTTGCATACTAAGTGTATCGTTAAGTGAACTATAATGTCAAAAAATAATGGTAGAAGGTACTTTTCAAGTATGCACAAGGTCTTCACCAACTCCACTTGTATTGTATCAAGCTCAGTTGGATCTATCACCTTAGAGCATATGGAGTTGAAGAAGAAACAAAACTTTGTAAGTGCATATCTCACTTCCAATAGAAGAATTCCATGCAACACAAATGACAACAATTATTGCACCAAAGCGTGACAATCATGTATCTTCATGCCAACAAGTTTCAAGTCATTCAATGACATCAAGTATTTAAAGTTTGAAGAATAACCTTCTGGAACTTTGAATAAAACAAGCCATTCACAAAACTTTTTCTTCTCTTGTCTTGATAAGGTGTACTTTGTCGAAGGCAAGAAAGTCCAAGCATCCCTTTTCTTGGGAGCCAACTCACCTCTTATTTTTATTTTGACAAGATCCAACCATGCATTAAGACCATCTTTAATTTTGCCTAAAGTTTCAAGCAACATACCCATTATCGATTCACTAATATTTTTCTCAATGTGCATGACATCCAAATAGTGACAAATGAAAAGAGCACTCCAGTATGGAAGTTTGAATGACAATTGACTTCTTCTTCGATGGTCCTTCTCCCATTGGCGCATTATTCATATTTTTTGACTTGCCAAAAATCACTTTGATATTTCTCACCATCTCAAATATTTCATCACCTGTCAATGGTCTTGGAGATCATCTTTATTCAGTCTTGCGATTAAATACTTTCTTTTGTCTACAATATGAATAGTTCATAGGCAGAAACTGTCTATGCCATTGTAAATTGTCTTCTTAACATGTTTTAGCTAAAATGAAGGTGTATCCGTCACGCAAACAGGATAACCTATTGAACTCTTAACCAAGTACCTGAATAGGTTTCCATATGCAAGAAAGTCATTGATAGTCCACATCAACATTGCTTGGAGTGTGACACTCTCCCTGTGGTAAGCATCTTAGACTTGTATACTACTTTCCCACAATCTCCTCTGCTCATCAATCAACAGTGCCAAGTACACACTAAGATCATTTCACAATAGATT
Organism: Artocarpus hirsutus; assembly: GCA_946598075.1. NCBI lineage: Eukaryota > Viridiplantae > Streptophyta > Magnoliopsida > Rosales > Moraceae > Artocarpus > Artocarpus hirsutus. The sequence goes on from CAMOHE010005830.1 coordinate 9,258, forward strand.
AGGTCTAGTGGAAGATTGTAGTTGACAAGAATGACTGACCAAGTACTATGCTTGGTATTTTGGTTACTATGAGGATTCATTCTATCTGCAAATATAGCAAAAAGAAGATTGCTTGGTTCTACACTAAATTCTGGATTCACCACGTCAAATGTCTCCCATTGTGGCACATTGGCTAGAAGTCTCAACGTGTCATCATCAATCCTCCTATCATGGCACCAAGTTAAATCCTTTGCATGATCTACATTGTGAAACAATCGTTTCAGGCACGATTCTAGGGGAATGTACTGTAGCACCTTAGTCGATACAACTTTTCTTCGCTCCGATGGTTCCTTGGCTTTGTTCCACTAAGACATATTAACACCGGACATTCATTCAAGTCTTCACACTCTTTTTGGTATAGCATACAATCATTCGGGTAAGCATGTACCTTCTCATACTTTATTCCTAGAGTACTCAACAACTTCTTTGCCTCATACATACTTATTGGTGTTTTATTATTATCGAAAATGCATCATGTAAAAATTCTAAAAGTTCTATAAAACTTAAATTGGACCACCCACCTGCTACCTTTAAATTACATTAATAAAAATATGAAGAATGAAGAAAATATACAAAAAAAAAGCCTGGTGACTATTGAGGCTATATGGATCGACGTCCAAAGGGGGATCGCAACCCATAGAGGCGGAGGAGCACCCCCTATGTGGTGCTGGCTTTGAGGTCGCGAACTTAATTGCATCAATTGCGATCTCTGCATCTGTCAACCTGCCAACGGCCTTTTGACAGCCCGGAGGGGGTTGCAGCACACGGAGGTGGGCAGGTGATGACGCCCTTCAATTGGTGACGCTTGGGTGGTAACCCAACCGTGCAAATACGTAGGTTAGATCGAGAATTGCGACCGGCGGTGGTCGTGAACTCCATTGTCATGATATCCCGATCGCAACTTGGGGATGGGTTGATCTATATTGTCGTGATCTTGAGTCGTCGGCTGCCACACTGCCGGTGGCTGTTGGAGAAGTTTATTTTTTCATGTATACAGTTGTAGCATCTTCTAGTATTAGGTCTTTATAAGCTTCTATTTTTCTCCGCCAGAAAAAGAAAGAAAAAAATTTGTAACACTACACATCAAGAGTGGGAAAGAAAGAGCTTGTTATATTTTTTTTTCTCTTTGCATGATCTTCATAAACTTGTTTGCAGAGGACTTTAATGAAGTTACGTCAACATGAAATAAGCTTGTTAATTTTTGTTAAGGGAATAACCTTGTTAATTTTTAGCGATTGCAGTTTGGTTGTTCTTTATTTTTTTCTTCTTTCAGTTGCTATGTTGCTCGTTTGTAGCCAGTTAATGAGATATATTCACCATGTCCATGCAATCGGAAGCCATGACCGAGTTTAAAGGAATGAGATATATTTATACTTGGATTTAAAAAAATATTATGAAGGGGACATTTTATGGGTACAAAAGTCGGTTTTTATTTAGGTTTTGAAGCTACCTTGGACTGTGTGAGAAAGTAAATCAACATGGTGGGGGAGAGTAGAGTCAGGGAAAAGGGCCAACTTTCGTCTTCGCACAGGACCATCCTCTCAATCACATCAACTGGGACCTATCTTCAATCTAAGCTATTAAAATCGTTTGATTGTGACTTATGGATCAGAATCGTTTGATTGTAAGTGTTCTCTTAAATTCATATATTTTAGCGTTGTTTTATAAAAGATATAAAAATTTTTATTATATATATTTGGCGTTTTTATTACCTAATTTTTTTAGAAAGGAAACCAACAAAAACGACAATGGAAATTCAGGAATAAATGAGATCGAGCCAAGAGTTAGCCGATTCTATGTGCTTAACCAGAAAATTCAGCTACTGAAAGAGTCTGCCACAGCACAAAAAAAGGGCTTTTGTGCCACCTGACCCAATACGCCAAAACGCTGCATTTGGGCTATTTAGTATTTTAGTAACAAAGGCCGGTAGACCAGAAACTACACTATCTGTTTTACATATTTTCTAATCAATGGCCAACGTTTAGGAAAGATAGAAAATAACAAACATAACAGAAATAACATTTGACAGTTGAAATAAAGGTAGTAGGACCGGTAGTCTCCTGCATCAAGAACTTAGAAAGAGGAAAACAAATGGATAGAAAATTTAAATATACTATTAATCAATTCTTGAGCACGAATTACAATGAGAATGCAAAGCCAACCTGATTTATCGGGAAGTAAAATAACAAGAAGAAAACTATCATGAACAGGTATGTAAACCAACGATAATGAAAGCTAGGTAACCATTCGCAAGGAGAAACTTATTGAACTTGTTTTAGAAAACTTACGCAGAACTTTCATAAAAACATAAGAAAATCAGGCTTGAAACTACTTTTCATTTTGATTATACGAATATTTCTCATGATTCACTCTTGTTCATCATCATTTCTTTTTTTTTTCTTCATTATCTATTGCTCAAAATTATTTGCAGACTGGAACAATTAATGTTTACAGCCTGCCGACGCTTCTCTAGTCTTTTGCATTGCGTCTTAGTAAAACAAAGAGGCCAACTGACTTGCATGATTCTGCGATTAAGGAGGATTCTTCAAGTTTATTGCATAGCATTTTATCGAACAGCTGATCCAGAATCTCATTGCCAAAATGTGCCTTTATCGTCCCCTCCAAGCCAGCTCTGAGAGTGATCGACGTCACCTTGGGTTGTGGCTTTTCATGAGGTATGTTCTCCATTATTTCTATGCCGAAACATGCATTTCGTTTAACAGCTAATTCCACTTCCACGAGTGATGCATAATATATCGGAATGTTAAAGGAATCTATTTGTTTCTCGCTGATAATACCCTGTCACAAGAAACAGCAGAGACAAAAGTAAAAAAGCAAAAGTAAGTCGATTTTTATATTTCGAGATTTGGTTTTAGTCTTGTAGATCTATTAAATAAGGATGGCCCAAATCAATCCTTATCTTCTTAGCCATGTCTACGAGGGAGGATTGTAGGCTTTGTTGATGCAAGCTTCGGTATGAGTAGTTCCATTGGGGTGACCTGGAAGGATAAGAGCCAATAATCCTCCATGGACAATTTCTTGTGCTCTAAGTTCCAGAAAGTTGTCCATGTCTTTGGCATACTGATCTTCAAAAGCCTTTATAGCTTGCAGTGTCGAATTCGAATATTGGACGCTCCCTTCGTTCCAAGCAGGAAAGCTCTTGTCCTGCACCTCTTGTGGAACTCTAGAAAGCCACTGGGCAGCACATGAGGAATGAAGGAAATGAAGAGAGTTACTTGGAAATTACCGGTGATGGAAGGGACACCCGCCGAAAAGGAATTTCTGGAGGAAGAGATATGAAAAGCTGGTTGAAATCATTTGAGGCTTGATTGTTGAAGAATACTTGGAACTCGAGATGTAGAGGATGAAAGAAAACCGTTCACACGGTTACAACCTTTAGCAATAGTTATGACTAATATGGTCAATATATCTATTAAAGTTGTGACTCTTGGTAACAGCCATTGGCAACAATTGCAACCCTTGATGGAATGGGTGTCTATAGATCTATATATAGAGGTAGAATGACATTGGGTTTCTATTCCTAGCAATTTTTGTTAGATAATGCACCATCTAGACAAATTGTTTAGGTGTAAAAAAACCCAAAACACTCTAAAATTCGTCCATTGTAGTCTTAACAAGAACATCAATGGCTGGAGGTCAGATTTTCTTTTTGTTTTTTTCGGCTTTAATTTGATTTGTGATATGCGATTTAGTTATATGCATAGTTTAGATCATTAAGGATTTTTAACATTTAGTATTAGAGTAATTATTTGCCTCTGTCTTGATATGAATTTGTTGGTTTGAATGACTTTTGTTTTTTCACATTCTATGAAACGGGTACAAAACAAACCAAAATTTTGAAAAATTATTTTGGACAATTTTTTTGAGGAAAAATAAGGTTAGGGATCATTGGATAATTGGATTTCTAATAATTCTATGATTTTAAAATAAGAATTTTGGTGTCCATAAGGCTTAGAAAATAAACGGGTCACCAACCGAGTCGTAACTGGATTGTATGAACCCAAAATCTTTTGCAATATTAATTAAAACAATTTTTTGATGCAGATTAATGTTAGAAATCATTAGAAATTAGATTTCTATGAGTTATGGGTTTTAAAACGTCGTTTTTAGTGTTCGGAAGGCTTAGAAATAGATGGATCTAAAAGTTAGATCTATCTAGGTTTGTTTTGAGTCAAACAAACCCAACTCAAGGTTGAAGACGATGAAAAACGACATGTCATTTGACAGATGAGAAGGCTGCCAGTCATTATATAAAATGACAGGTCGTTTTTCCTTTAGAAAGAAAAACGACATGTCATTTACCTTGGTTGGGTTGCCTTTCATATTATAAAATGACATGTTTTTTTGCTCATTAAGGGCAAAACCACATGTCATTTTTTGAGTAGAAATGTGCATTTTTTTCCTGAACGACTTGTCGTTTCTCACTGGAATTCGTTTATTAGTTTCGTTTTGCATTTTTATAGAAATTGAATATGAAATTTTACAATAATTTTAAAATTTGATATTTTACAAAATTTATTAATTAGCATTTCTAAAATGAAAATTATGTAAAAGCCAAAATCTTTATTTGCATTTAGTAGGAAATTTTGGTATTTATTTTAGTAATGCCTATATTTTATGCATAATTAATCTTGTATGTCTCATTAAATTTTGTCATAAATTGATGCATGCAATTTTTGTGAATATTTATGCATGAAATTAAATGTGAAGTGATTTGTTTAATTTTAATTAATTAGAGAATAACTACAGCATTTTTAATTATGCAAAATTATACATTAAGTGTTTTGATCAGATATAGTATAATGACATTAGTTGTGATTAATCAAATGTAATATAATAAATTTTATCCCATAGGAATTTTTATTATATTTGTATGATTAATTAGGGTGAAATATCAAATCATTTCTCTTAATTTACCCACATAGATTAAGAAATGAAATATAATTTGATAGTTTCATCATAAGGTTATATATGAATCTATTTGAATTAAAAATTTAGACCACAGGCAATTTTTATGTCATTGATTCATATTCTTGTAGCATGATTTACATTGGTAAACATAATATATTGTTATTAGCCTCAATTTTCTGAAACAAGCATGTATGTTTAAATTTGTACAGTTATACAACCTGTGAATTACTTTGATTTTAAATGTGACATTCATGGATGAAAGGGCTATAACTATAAAGTTTGGAAAGAGAGAATTCTCCTTCATTTAGGATGGATAGATATTGATTACACTATTCGTAAAGATGAACCACCTGCTATTACTGAAACCAGTCAACCAGACAAGACATTAGCTAACACCCTGATTATGAAATTCTTATCCATGAAGCTTATTAGTATTCATGGTGTGCACGAGCACATCATGCAAATGAGGGATATTGCGGCTAATTAAGACTCTTGAGGTTAATATGTTTAAGTCTTTCCTTCTACATTGCATTTTGAATACTCTTCCACAGTAGTATACACCTTTTAAGATCTCTTACAACACACATAAGGATAAATGATCAATCAATGAACTTATGACCATATATGTTCAAGAGGAAGGTAGACTGACTATGGAGGGAGGAGAGAGTGTGAATCTAGCAACTCAAGGAAAGAGCAAGAATCAGGAAAAGCATAAGCAAAAGGGTAAGGTGCCAGCCAAGCTGATATCAAGAAGGAACCCAAATGCTTCTTCTATAAGAAGAAAGGGCACATGAAGAAAGATTGCCCTAAGTTTAAGAGCAGGCTTTACAAGAAAGATAAATCAATCTCATTTGTTTGTTATAAATCCAATATGGTTGATATTAGTTGTAACATATGGTGGATTAATTCTAGTTCTACAATCCATGTTACAAATTCCTTGCAGGGTTTACAAAACCTAAGGAAGCTAGTGGCAAGTAAGCAGTGCATCTATTTTAGAAACAAGATGCATTCTCATGTGGAGGCAATAGGAACATGCAATTTAACTTTGAGAAGTGGCTTTGTTTTAGTTTTGGAAAAGGCCTTTTATATTCCCAGTTTCTCTAGGAATTTAATTTCAATTTCAAGACTTGTACTTTTTGGATATTATTTTAACTTTTTAATACTATTTTTAGTTTGTTTTATAATCTAAACTTGTTGGGATGGTACATTGTCTGATGGTCTTTTTTGAATTAATTTACAAAATGATGCCTCTTACACTACAATGCATGTTCATGATAATACTGGTATTAAAAGATGTGTTATGAATGAGGATTCCTCTATGTTTTGACATTGGAGATTAGGGCATATCTCCATACAAAGAATATAGAGATTGGTAAGTGATGGAGTATTTAATACTTTATATTTTACTGATTTTGATACTTGTGTTAATTGCATAAAGGGTAAGCAGACTGAGGTGTCAAAGAAAAGTACCAAAAAGAGCTCAAACATATTGGAAATCATACATACAGATATATGTAGTCCAAACATGGACTCATATTGCCAAAAGTACTTTGTCTCTTTCATAGATAATTACTCACGATGCATGTATCTCTACTTACTTTATTCTTAATAATAAGAATGAAGCATTAGATGCTTTTAAGGTTTTCAAAGCAGAAGTAGAGAAACAATGTGGAAAGAAAATTAAGATCGTAAGATTAGATAGATGTGGAGAATACTATGGTAGATACACTGAAGATAAACAAACACCTGATCTGTTTGTGAAGTTTCTTAAAGAGCATAAGATTGTTGCCTAGTACACTATGCCTGGTTCTCCAAACATGAATGGTGTGGTAGAAGAAGAAGAAACTGAACATTATTGGACATAGTATGGAGTATACTTGCTAGCTCTGAACTCCTTGAGTTCTCGTGGACTGAAGTTCTTAAAACGACAACGTGTATATTGAACCGAGTTCCAACTAAGGTGGTTCCAAAGATGCCTTTTGTGTTATTCAAAGGTTGAAAACCAAGCTTACGATGTATACATATTTGGGGATGCCCATCTAAAGTAAAAGTTTATAATCCATAAGAAAAGATGCTAGACCCAAGGACAATAAGTGGATATTTTGTTAGATATGCTGAACGATCTAAAGGATGCAGATTTTATTGTCCATCACATACTACTAGGTTTGTGGAATCAAGAAATGCTAAATTTCTAAAGAATGACTTGATTTATGGGAGCAATCAATCCTAGAACATTGTTCCTAAGAAATATCATACAATGGTTCAACCTTCCATTTCAAGTGGTTGACTGATTGTTGTTGTTCACAACACTCCTTGAGTGCAAACACGTGTTGAGCAACCGATCCCAGAAATTCCACAAACTATTGATAATAATCTAGTAGATCCATCTGTTTAACAGATTCTAGAAATTGTTGAACAACCAGTTAAGCAACATGATCCAGTTCCTTAGGAGAATGATGAACCAACATTAAGAAGATCTACTAGAGTAAGGGGATCAATGATTGCTAGTGACTATATTGTGTATCTACAAGAATCTGACTAAAATATTGGAGTCAAAAATGATCTTGAAATGTTTTCACAAACCATGAGTTGTAAAGAGTCTGACTCATGGTATAATGCCATAATAGAGGAGATGAATTCTATGACATCTAATGGAGTCTGTGATCATGTTGAGTTGTTTGATGGTGTAAAAGCCAATAGATGCAAATAGGCCTTTAAGACAAAGAAAGACTTATTGGGCAACATTGAGAGATATAAGGCTAGACATGTTACTAAAGGATTCACTCAAAGGAAAGGAATCGATTATATAGAGACTTTTTCTCCTGTATTTAAGAAAGATTCGCTTCATATAATTATGGCTTTGGTTGCCATTTTGATTTGGAATTACATCAAATGGATATAAAATGGTGTTTCTCTATGATGATCTAGAGGAAGAGGTTTACATTAAACAACTAAAAGGATTATCCTCTAGTGATAGTGAGCATTTAGTTTGTAAGCTCAAGAAATCTATGTATGGACTAAAATAGGCCTCTCATCAACGTTATTTGAAATTCCATGATGTCATCTCTTCTTTTGGTTTTGTAGAGAACATCATGGATCAATATATATATCAGAAGGTTAGTGGGAGCAAAATCTATTTTCTTGTTCTATACGTGGATGACATTCTACTTGCAACGAATGATAAAGGGTTGCTACAGGAGGTGAAACAATTTCTATCTAAGAATTTTGATATGAAGGATATAGGTGAGGCATTTTATGTCATTGGCATTAAGATCCATAAGGGTTGCTACATGAGGTGAAACAATTTCTCTCTAAGAATTTCTCTCGAGGCATTTTAGGTTTGTCCTAGGAGGCCTATATCAATAAGGTTTTGGAGAGATTTTAGATGAAAGATTGTTTACCGAATATAGCACCTATGGTGAAGGGTGATAGGTTCAATTTGAACCAATGACCAAAAAATAAATTTGAGAAGGAACAAATGAAAAACATTTAATATGCTTCAGCTGTTGCAAGCCTAATGCATGCTTTGGTCTATATGAGACCTGACATTGTATTTGTTGTAAAAATGTTGGGAAGATATCAGAATAATCCAAGAATTGACCACTAGAGAGATGCAAAGCAAGTGACGAGGTACCTTCAAGGTAAAAGGATTATATGCTTATGTATAGACAGACTGACAATCTGGAGGTCGTTGGCTATTCAGATTTAGACTTTGCTGGCTACATTGATTCCGTAAATCAACATCTAGTTATATCTTTATGCTAGCCAATGGAGCTATATCTTAGAGAAGTGGAAAGCAAACATCAATTGCCACTTTTACTATAGAGGCCGAGTTCGTTTCTTGTTTTGAGGCTACTTCACATGGAGTATGATTGAAGAGTTTCATGTCTGGGCTTAGGATTATAGATTCTATTTCCAGGCCATTGAAAATATATTATGACAGTTCAATTGTTGTTTTGTGGCTAAGAAGAATAAGAGTGGCAGTCGAAGTAAGCACATCAACATAAGTATTTAGCCATTAGAGAATGTGTTCAGGATAAAAAAGTGGTCATTGAACATATTAACACTAAACTAATGATTACAGATCCTCTGACAAAAGACATGCCACAAAAGGGTTTTAAGGATCATGTCATTAGGATGGGACTGTTAGTGATGTACCCTAGGCCAATTATGTAATGACTACATATTGACTTCATTACTTTTGCATTTTATTAATAAAGAGGCATTTTCATTATTATTTTTTTCTAATTCTATAGTTAATTTTACTTAAGGTCATCAAGTATGTGACTTGATAGTAAAACTCTTAGGTGAAAATTGAATTATATTCTGAATTATCCCTAGTCGATCATTATTATTGGGATAATAATGAATGAAGACTAGTATGAAGTTTGACTGATGATTATGTTTTACTAATCATGTGTATAAGATACTAAGTCAACTCATAGATACATATTTGAGAAATGATGTATTGGATTGACCCGCTATGAGAATACTGCATGGATAATTGTCATAAGTGACTCTCATCACAATAGTATTATCCTAGTCTTCTGACCTGAAATCACCATGGTTTCGTACATAACAAGTTTTATATTTTGACACAATTTAATATTATCTTTAACAGGATGATGGAATAGATTGTTGTTGGATATAGAGTGAATCATGTGAGGAATATGAGTGATTAAGAAGGAATTTGTCCCTCATTTATTATGAGAAAGATATCTGTGGGCCCCTCGATAAGTTAGACTGAAGAAAAATGTATGGCCATACTAGAATGAATTGATAAGGGTTATCAATATCAATCTACTTAAGATCGAGAAATAATAT
>CAMOHE010005855.1:812-14082 GCA_946598075.1 Artocarpus hirsutus
TTTTGATATTTTAACAAAGGATTGCAGGGGAAATTTGAGAGGAAGAAGAAGAAAAGAAATGTGATAAGAAGAGAGAAATTGAGAGAGAATTAGAGAGAAAGAGTACGAAAAGAAAGAATTTGTCTGAGAGAAATTTTTGCTATGGTCAAAAATGAAATTCAAAAATAAGAAAAAACTTATCCTCTTAATACAAATCAGAATTTCTTTTTAATTAAAGTCAGAGCAAAAATTCATGGGGAAAGGAGAAGACTGAGGGAGAGTCAATGATTTTGTCGCAATTACCATATTCTATTTTTTGTAAATCGGGAAAACTTATCCATTAATTCAATTTAATCAAAAGTCAATTGTTTCATTACCAAAATTAAACAAATAATCCCATAATTATGTTAATTATTCAAAATAAATTATCCTTATCACAAATTCAACCTTATCATAATTTTTGTGAAATTTCTGCTGACTGCTTGTCAGCTGTCATCGGCCTATCAATCTCTGAAGTCCGGCCTACCAATGATATACCATCGGCTTGCCGTTCTGAGAAAATCATTTCGGCCTACCGAATTGAATGGTCCGGCCTATCGATCGGTCTTAACACTCAAAAATCATTCATAACATTTAATTATCAATAAAAATTTGATTAAACATATAACATGAATGACATGAACATTTGAGCACATCAATTCCACGTGAGCGTCACCTGTCATAACACTTAGAATAAAATGGTTAGCACCATCTATCATATATCATAACACATATCATAAATACAACATTTAATGTCGTCATTTTCATAACATAATCCGTTATATAAAATTAGGCGGGCGTTACAACCCCACCCTATCCCCTCCCTACCCTTGCCCTCATCGCCTCACCCACCCCCCACCCTGCCCCCTTTCCCCCCCACCCTGCCCCTCTAGCCCTCCCCGCCCCCCTCACCCCGCCCCCTCGCCCCCCCTCATCCCACCCACCCTCCACCTCGTCCCCTAGCCCCCCCAGCCCCCCGCCCACCCCTCTCTCCTCCCCCTCGACAGATGCTCAATCTCTTTATAGGAGATGAGGGCCATCGTCAAAGCCTATACAAGTACATCAAGGTTAGAAAATAATCAAATAAAAATATAAAAAGAAAGAGAGCAATCAGAAGGAAACTTTAAAGATACTTTCCTTGACTTGGCTACAAATTTGCTCCTTGTGGCATTCTAGAAGAAGCGACTTCTCGATCGTGGCCCAATCTTTTTCAAAGATAAACTCATAAATAGCATAGAAGACAAGACTAAAACGAGGGGGTAGGTTGAGCATATTTTTGACTTGCGCGTCGGATAGGTCACCCATGATGAAGTTCATATCCTTCATACGATTGCCGAGCAAGAAGGGGATATTCTTCTCTAGGGAAGAAGAGGGAATGTCGGCAACCTCAATCAGTGCCTTCTCTTATCGATGCTTGGGCGATGATGTGTTGTAATCAACCAGTTGCTTTTTAAGGTGGGGGGCGTCAGAAGGTCAACGACTCGAACCTTCTTTGGGTCGCCAGTTTTCTTAGATAGGGTAGTATCCCCTAAGAATGAGCCACCTTTAAAAGATGGAGACTTCTTGATTAACAATGGGAGCTTAAGGTTTTACATCTTTTCATATAAGGAAAAATAACAATGGTCAATATTGTTAAGAAAAGCACAGCTCGACCACAAATTAAATAAAAAAGAAAAAATGAAGGCCCACCCTCTAAGCCCCCACCAGAAAGGGGTCGATCAGGGACAACCCAGGTGGGCTTAGAGAGAGTTATGATTAACATTAACTTTGTTTTATTTTCCTCTGTAAGTAGGTTCACAATCTACCTTTCTTCCTCTAGAAGGACAACGATATGCCTAACTTTATTTTGCCTCACTAAGAAAGAATGAGGCCATCGACAAGCTCTAAAAGAAAAGGCTAGGTTAAGGAAAGAGGGAGAATAAAGGAAACTTAAACATTGACATCGGAAAGGTTTGGACGCATACTAAAAATTCTTTAGATAGTGTCGACTTCATATTTCCTAGGGCTATAACCCTTTTGGTCGTTGAGGGGGTGGGTGTTGAAATCTCCCTTTAGCATGAAAAACATCTTTTTCTAGTTGTGGCTTGAAGTAGGGAAATCTAGGATGATGGGGGGACCTTATCCTTTCCTCGATTGTAGGTCCCAACATGGTAGTAGCCTTTAGATAGAGACTAGTTGATGTGGTAGCAGTATAAGTTCTCGTCCAAGCGCATGGGAGACTTGAAGTACAAGTGCCACATGATCCATATCCCCAAGAAGATATACCAAAAGTTGGGAGACAAATATGTTGGCAAGATCTCGAACTCACAACAACAGAGCCTATTAACAAAAGGGTGAAGAGGGAAAGTTTGGCCCACCGTGACGCATCTATTGTAGATGGCGTTATGTCTAGGTGGAACAGCATTGACATCATGGTGCTTGTTAGGAATCACGAACTCAAAGTACCTCTTGTGGACCTTACCCTTGGCAAACACTTTATGAATGTCATGTGTTTTGTGGTAGGACTTAGTGGTCCTAGCCTTAACAAAGATAATCTTGCTGATGTAGCCGGCTAATGGCTCGTCATGTGGTGCAGCTACTACACAAGATGATGAGCTCTAGAACTTCAAGTCAACCATAGCTGGATGAGGATACCCAGGGTCCAAAATTGTAGTAGAGATGGGTATGGGGACACTATATAGCAAATCATCAACACTATCTATTGAAGGGACAATGCTAAAGTCATCGATATCCCAAATGATGAGATCATTCTCAGGGATAACATTGTTATGCAACTAGGAAGTCTAGATGGCCTTAGCAGTGTCCAGGCGGACTTGGGACAAGGACTCGACCTCTTGATAATGACTAAGTAACGACATAATCTAATAAAATAAGAGAAACATCAAAAGGCTGCCCTATATTAAGAGGACGACCTAGCAACTAAGAATATCTGTTTGGCACACAATTGAGCATGAACCAAATAGTTGACCTAAACATCTATGAATCCAATGGTTGACTCAACGCTAAACCCCAAAATCAAACTTTGTTGCTGCAAAATCCTAGAAAACCATAGCAAGCATCTAAAAACGTTAGACGTGTATGCCTTAAGGAGTAAAAATGTAACATGTTTTTGGAGACATTTTTATCAATAAAGAATTTATTTATTATTTATATACCAAATCTTGTCCTTTTTACGTTCATATTTGTTGAATGTATGTTAAGCAAATAAAAGTCAGAGACTGTTGTCCTAAACCTTTAAGAATTGGGCATATGATGGACAAATTATGCAAAAAGACATGATTTTTAAGGTGATGGTTTAAATCATAAGATCTGTAATCGAGGGAATAAGTTGGGCACTTTATTCATGCAAAGATTGTTATGTTGTCTATATCCCTAACGGAAGATAGTTTGTCTTGACCATCGGAGGTGGACTCTGCGAATAGAAATATTGGCATATTGTCATAAGTGACGATATGTTAGATCGGGACATAAAGTGAATTGATTTGGATTAGTAATTCTGTCTCGGCAAATCAATTCACTTTAAACAATTATTTGTATTGCATCTTAATCTTGAGATGAATAGTGGGCCTGTTGTCTTGACTTATGTCTTTTGATATACCAAAGGGTGACCTCCACATTTTATAGTGGTACGCATACCAGTACGTTTGAGGCATGACTCTTGATAGCGTAGACTTATTATTCATAAATATGAAATCAATAACTCTTCTTTAGGAGTAGTGATATCCTCTTATATATGTTATCCTTTAATTGGAAAACTAGAGCGCTCAATCATTTAGATACATAGGTGTAACCAAATGGTACACCGTCTTTGGATGGTGAGTTTTTCGATAGTGAGATAATGGAACATAAGATAAAAATAATCAGGAAGGTAAGACAAAACTTGTCCTTAAGCCGATTATGGATAAACTTATGGGGATACGATACATTATGATATGTCATGGAGACTTAGCTATTCGGGCTTTATAATTCTATATAGTTCGAGAGTGTAGCTCTAAGCTTTTAGTGGAATAGCGTTGTAGTTGATAATTATGAAATGTATATCTAGGATATTGGGTTTTATAATTATTGGGAGCTTGAACTATATAGGTCCATTTGGTCTCCTTTGCTAGCTCACAAAAATCCTATAATGATACGACGTGCTTTTCTAATAATTGGTGACTTGAACTATTCATCAAATTGGCTAAAATTTAGTAAAATCAGATAATTCATGTTTGTTTATCAATTGAATTAATTTTGTGATAAAATTAATTCAAGATAAACTTGTTGAATTATCAGGATCAAATAATTTATATCTGTTTATCGATTGGATTAATTTTGAATTAATTCAAAATAAACTTGTTGAATTATTAGAAATATTTATTTTCCTAGAGATTATCTAGATATGACTGTTTTAATCAGATAACTTCTCTATTGGGTTATTTGAATCAAAACTAAGGCTCTATCCTTAGAATCTTAGGTGAAAAATAAAGATTCGCAAGGATCTTTTATTGGAGGCTTGGCAGGCTGATCTTTAAGTTCAGCCTTCCGATTGAGGAGGTTTGGTAGGTGGATCTGCTAGTTCGACCTGCCTATCAGACGACAAAAAGATCAGCGTTTTTACATGGATTTTATCAGATATTGATTCTGATTTGAATTTTTGAGGCCTTATCTAATAGGGATTGACTTCTGGGCCCAACTTCTATAAAAGGGGAGTGAGTCTTATTATTATTTAGATTAGTTGAGAAATATAGAGTGAGACTCTGTTAGTGAGAATCTGAAACTCCTTAGAAGGTTATCATTTACAAATCACGAATTATAGTTTTAGGTATTTCTCTACTGGTTAGATGAAGAGTCATATGGGGGAAAAGCTGAATGACATGAGCCCACACTCACTCCGATCGTGGATAGGGAATAGCAAAGAAGACCAGTTGGTTGAAGCTCTCCTGGAACGTTACTTCTCTTCAAGGATTGCGGGAGCTCTTCAACATTCAAAGGTTTGTAAGATCTAGTTAATTTATGCATGTAGTGTGTCCAACTTGTGTTTTAGAAAATACTCTGATATAAAAATTTTTAAAATTTCACTACATACTATTTTTTTAACAATTGGTATCAGAGCTATGGTTTTTACGTAAATTTACAAGTTTGTGATAATGCTATATGAATAAATTATGTGATCATAATCTCTCTTATGCTTGAATTTAATTTTATAGAGAGTTGACACTCTAAGGTTTCTATATATTTTTATGTTGTCATGAATTATATGGTGAATTTTTATTAATTAATTATAGTTGATTAAATTATTATTTAATTATTTATTAATTAATTAATCTATACCGATTATGGTTCCTTTGAGGTTAGAATATGTATCTAGATTTTTCATGTAATTAGATGACAGACTATCATCTCCGTCTAAGAATTATTATTTAATTTTAAATTTATAAGAATTTTGTAATTAAATAATTGTTCGAAGAAGACAGATCTAAAAGGCAAATCTAGAAAATAGATGATGGCGTTCCTAGGTATTTCATGAGTCTCTAATTTTATGTTTTTGAATTGTTGAAAATAAAATTGATAAATTGCATTAAAAACTATATTTTCTGGAAAAAAGTGATCTTTGCTTAGTCGGCATGCCAAACCCTCCAATGCAGCAGGCCGATGGTTGCAGGATCAGTAGGACAGACTACGGGTTCGGCAGGTCAACCACGGGGTAAAAATTTGGTGGCTCTAGCAGCAGGCTGAACTATCATGACCTGTAGGTTGACCTGAAAAGATCGACAGGCCAGAGGGTCATGATCGATAGACTGATCGTATAGATTGGCTTGTCGGTAGAGTGTTGAAAATTTTTTCAAAAAGTGTGCAGTTTTCGATACAGTTTTAATTTTATCTTTGGGACAATTTTGAGAAACATTAAAATTTAGATATGACCGAAAATATAGAGTTTTTGATCTATATGGGATTGAAGACTTGAAGATTGGCATTACATGAAGAAGGGTACAGCTTGAGGATTCAAGGTGTAAGAATTGATAATATGTTTCGATTATTCTCTTATAATCTTTTATTTTCTATTCTCTAGGGTGGAACCATAATATTATGGTTATTTATTATTATTTTGCTTGTAGCTTTGCTTGATAGCTTTGCTTGTCTGCATTATAATATGATTTGCCATGCATATTGATAACATGTCGTATAGAATAGGGAGTGCCGGTCATGTTAAAATTATTCATGTATATCTTTTAAAATAAAACATTGATTTCAAAAGATTGAGTGGGAGAAGGTTTTTGAAGAGAGGACCTAAGGCCTCCATTGTTGGTCTATAGGAAGAACATGGTGGTCCTGATTGCTATGAAGGGATTTCTATCATGTACCAGATTGGATCTCCAAGAGGATAAGGTATTTTAGCATGATTTATGGTTGTGCACCCCTATGTGGTGATTATAAATCATGGATAAAATATTGAAACGATGCTTATACACTCATGTTAATTTTATAATTAACCTCCCCTAGAAGCTCTGTTAATAAAATTAATGGCTAAAGAAATGATTATTGATATATACTGAATCATACAGGTCCTAGATAACATATATGAATCAAGAAGGGATCTGTGTTCTTGATTGAATTTGGCATGACTCCCCTAGAAGCTTGTTGAATTCTGAGTTGGGAATTTTCGTTATAAGGTTGTGATATTTTCAAAGTTTTGACACATAAACACATTTGTATGTTTTTTTTTCATGATTGTGTTATCTTACTAAATTATTTTGCTATGTTTGCTTATGTTTGGTATATGATTCTTTATTGTAGATTAAAAATGTCTAAAAACGCTTTATCATCAATACTTGACAAAAACCAATTAACCGGAGAGAATTATAATGATTAGAAATGGAACCTGAATATTGTCCTCTCCTTTGAGAAACTAAAATTTGTGCTGACAACCTCTTGTCCTCCTAAGCCTATAGGAATTTCCACCAACGATCAAATCCAAGCATATGATCGTTGGAAAGATGCAAATGATCAGGCTGCTATGTTATGGCCAACATGAATAACATACTACAGGCTCAACATGAGGATTATAAAACTGCTAAATAGATCTTAGATAATCTAGAAGACATGTTTGGAGGCCAGGCCTTAACTAAGTGGGAAGGGGTGCTTCAAAAAATCTTAAACTATAAGTAAAGACCAAGGACATCTGTAAAGGAGTGCATGATGTTGGTCATGGGTTACCTTGCTAAGGCACAAACCAATAAAGCTGACATTGATCCTGAAACTCAGATGACTATGGTTTTTGAGACTCTGTCTAAAGAGTTTATCCCGTTTAAAGCTACTTTCAATTTGAGCAATAGGCGGGATATGACCTTAACAAAATTGATGAAACAGTTACAGGAGTTCAAATTGCTATAAGGGAATCTCCTGTAGGTGGTGACGCCAATTTGGTAGCAGCTTCTAGTTCCAATCCCAACCCTAGGAATAGAAAGAAACAACAGGCAAAGAACAGGAAGTCTTCTATTCCTGCTAACAACAAGAGCAAGAAGAAGAAGAAGAAGAACCCAAAGAAGCTTAAGTGCTTCTTCTGCAGGAAGTTTGGTACATTAAGAAGAATTGCAAGGACTTCCTTTCCCAAGGACGTAGGTGTGATCTTCTGTATTTAGAAACTTGTTTGGTTGAGGAATCTAGTGACATTTGGATCATAGATTTTGGTGCAACTAATCATGTTTGTGTTTATCTATAGAGGTTCAAAGAAATGAGAAGTCTGCTCTATGAAGACTTCACGCTTTGGATGAGAGATGGATCCTTAGTCTTAGTTGAAGCAGTAGGAGACATCCATCTGTATTTTGATAATTATAGGAATTTAATTTGTGGGATTTTTTTTATTTTTCTAAATTTAAAAGGAATTTAATTTCTATAGCTTGTTTATTTAAAGACTCCTATTTGATTTCTTTTAATAATAAAGTGGTGATTTGTAAAATTCTTTTATCTGTTTTGGATGGATTCAAAACAATCTATATTTTATCAAACCTAAGATAGACTTACTACTTAATGCTGAGATGAATGATAATAGTTCGAAAAGACTTAAAACTTCTCACTCTAATAAGACTTATCTTTGGCATTTATGTCTTGGCCATATTAACCTAAATAGGATTAAAAGATTGGTAAGGGATGGATCTTTAAGTTACTTAAAGGTGGAATCTATACCTCAATGTGAATGTTATTTGGAGGGTAAAATGACCAAAAGACCATTTAGGTTTAAGGGCATTAGGGCCGAAGGGGTTTTAAAACTTGTGCATAGTGATGTTTGCGGACTGATGAACATCCGGGCACGAGGAGGGTATGAGTACTTTGTCACTTTTATTGACGATTGCTCAAGGTATAGGTATGTGTACCTGATGCACTACAAAAGTGAAACTTATGACAAGTTCAGGGAGCTTCGGGCTGAAGTGGAAAAGCAATTGGGTTGACCCATAAGGGCATTTTGATCTGATCGAGGTGAAGAATACCTTTCTAATGAGTTCTTGGGACACTTATTAGAGAATAGGATTTTATCCAATTTGACTGCGCTAGGCACTCCATAGTAGAATGGCATAGCTGAGAGAAGAAATAGGACATTATTGGACATGGTTAGGTCCATGCTGTGTTTTTCATCATTGCCTTTGTACTTTTAGGGATATGCACTACAAACTGCATGTTATCTTTTGAACAATGTGCCTTCCAAATCGGTCCCTAAAACTCCTCACGAGTTGTGGACGGGCAAGAAGATATCTTTAAACCATATTCGGATATGGGGATGTTCGGCTCATGTCCTATTTAAGGATGCAAATAAGTTGAAAGCATGTTTGGAAGTTTGCATATTTGTTGGATATCTAAAAGGGACTAAAGGGGGTTATTTTTATAACCTAAAGGAAAATGAAATCGTGGCTTCAACTTAGGAAACTTTTCTTGAGGAGAATTACTTGGATGACTTTAAGTCTTGAAGCAAAGTCGTGCTTGAGGAGCTAAGGAGTGATTCAATCACTCCAGGGGTTCTAGTAGAAACCACTCCAATCGGTGTAGAAAAACCAAACGAACTTGAACAACAACCTAAGGGGCTTCGATGTAGTGGGAGGATCGGACGTCAACCCAAGAGGTATAAGTTCAATGGTAAGGCCTTCTTGGCTAAACCGGATGAACATGATAGGGATCTTTATACTTACGTAGAGGCAATAGAGGATGTTGATTCGAAACTCTGAACAGAGGCCATTAATACAGAGATGAAGTCTATGGAGACTAATCGGATCTAGAAGCTTGTGGATCTTCTCGAAGGGGTAAAACCCATAAGGTGTAAATAGATCTACAAGAGGAAAAAAGAAGTGGATGGAAAGGTCGAAACCTTTAAGGCTAGACTGGTAGCTAAGGGTTACACACAAAAGGATTGAATCGATTACGAGGAAATGTTTTGGCCTGTAGCCATGCTTAAGTTCATCCGGATTCTCTTATCCATAGTTGATGCTCTTAATTACGAGAATGGGCAGATGGATGTTAAGATGGCTTTTCTAAATGGCTTTCTTGATGAGTCCATTTATATGGAACGACCAGACGAGTTCAAGGTCAAGGGTTAGGAGGGTAAGGTTTGTAAGTTGCTAAAGTCAATATATGGACTTAAGCAAGCTTCCCGTTCTTGGAACATAAGATTTGATCAAGTGATAAAGACTTATGGGTTCTCATAAAATGTGGATGAACCATGTGTGTACAAACACATTAAGGATGAGAAGGTAGTTTTTCTACTACTCTATGTAGATGACATTTTGTTAATTGGCAATGACGTTGGGGCATCATCATCGGTCAAATTATGGTTGACCAAGCAGTTTGATATGAAGGACTTAGGTGAAGCTAATTTATTCTTGGTATCTAGATTTTTCGGGATAAGAAGAATAAATGATAGCTTTGTCACAAGCTGGCTACATAGATAAAATTTTCAAGAGGTTTGCAATGCAGGATTCCAAGAAAGGTAGGCAACCATCTAGGTCTGGAATTACTCTTTCTAAGAAAGACTCTCCAAAGTCTGAGGAAGAAAGAGAATACATGAAGAAGGTGTCTTATGCTTCGGTGGTGGGTAGTCTCATGAATGCCATGCTTTGCACACGATCAGATTTTGTTATGCGGTCAAGAATGTAAGTTGATTTCAAGCAGATCTAGGGCAGAACCAGTAGGTTGTGGTCAAGCATATTTTCAAGTACCTAAGAAGGACTTGAGGATATATGCTTGTATATTCGGGTGAGGACTTAACTTTTCTAGGATATACTAATTCAAATTTTCAATCCCATCTGGATTTTAGGAGATCGACTTCGGGTTTTGTGTTTACTCGGGTAGTGGTGCCATCAATTGGAGAAGTGTGAAGCAAGATTACGCTTTAGACTCAATGGAGGTTGAGTATGTGGTAGCTAGTGATGCTTAGAAAGAAGTAGTATGGCTCTGCAAATTCCTTGGAGATCTTAAGGTTGTTTTTGGTATGGATAAGGCGGTATCACTATACTATGATAATAGTACGACAGTAGCTAATGCTAAGGAACCAAGATTTTACAAGAAAAGTAAGCATATTGATTGGAAGTATCATGTGATAAAGCACTTCGTCGAAGGCGGGCACGTCATGGTGTGCAAAATTGCGTTAGAGGATAATTTAGCTGATCCATTTATGAAGACACTTACTGGGAGAGTCTTCGAGAGGCATGTGGAAGCTATGGGGATACGAGATTTGTCATATTTACTCACTTACTGCAAGTGGGAGATTGTTAGATGTGTATGCCCTAAAGAGCCAAAATGTAACATGTTTTTGGAGACATTTTTATCAATAAAGAATTTATTTATTATTTATATACCAAATCTTGTCTGTTTATGTTCATATTTGTTGAATGTATGTTAAGTAAACAAAAGTCTAAGACTATCATCCTAAACCTTTAAAATTGGGCATATGATGGACAGATTGTGCGAAAGACACGATTTTTAAGGAGGCAGTCTTAATCATAAGATTGCAATCGAGGAAATAAAGTTGGGCGTTTTATTCTTGCAAAGATTATTATGTTGTCTATGTCACTAACGGGAGATGGTTTGTCTTGATCATCAGAGGTGGACTCCACAAATAGAAACATTGGCTTGTTGTCATAGGTGATGATGTGTTAGATCAGGACATAAAGTAAATTGATTTAGATTAATAATTTTGTCTTGGTAAATCAAATCACTTTGGACAATCATTTGTATTGTATCTTAATCCTGAGATAAAAAGTGGGCACGTTGTCTTGACTTATGTCTTTTGATGAACAAAAGGATGACATCCACATTTTATAGTGGTACGCATGCTGGTACGTTGGAAGCATGACTCTTGATAGCGTAGACCTTTTATTCATAGATATGGAATCCATAACTCTTCTTTAGGAGTAGTGATATTTTCTTATATGCATTATCCTATAATTGAAAAACTAGAGCACTCAACCATTTAGATACATAGGCGTAACCAAATGGTACATCGTCTTTAGATGGTGAGTTTTTTGATGGTGAGATAATGGAACGTAAGATAAAAATAATCGGGAAAGTAAAACAGAACTTGTCCTTAAGCTGATTATAGATAATCCTATGGGGATACGATACACTATGATATGTCATAGAGACTTAGCTATTCGGGCTTTGTAATTCTATATAGTTCGAGAGTGTAGCTTCAAGCTTTTAGTGGAATAGTGTTGGAGTAGATAATTATGAAATATATATCTGGGATATTGGGTTTCATAATTATCGGGAGCTTGAACTATATAGGTCCATTTAGTCCTCTTTGCTACCTCACAAAAATCTTGTAACGATACGGCATGCTTTTCCGATAATTGGTGACTTATGTCAGATTCATCAAATTGGCTGAAATTCGGTAAAATCAGATAATTCATGTTTGTTTATCGATTGAATTAATTTTGTGATAAAATTAATTCAAGATAAACTTGTTGAATTATCGGGATCAGATAATTCAAGTTTGTTTATCAGTTGTATTAATTTTGAATTAATTCAAGTTAAAGTTGTTAAATTACTAGAAATATTTATTTTTCCTAGAAATTATCTACATATGACTGTTTTAATCAGATAACTTCTCTATTGGGGTTATTTGAATTAAAACTAAGGCTCTATCCCATTAATCTTGGGTGGAAAATAAAGATTCGCTGGGATTTTTTATCGGAGGTTCCGCAGACCGATCTTTAAGTTCAGCCTGCTGATTGAGGAGGTTCAATAGGCCGAACTGGCCGACCAGGCGACAAAAAGATCATGCATTTTCACGTAAATTTTATCAAATATTGATTCTGATTCAAATTTTTAGGCCTTATCTGATAGGGACTGACTCTTGGGCCTAGCCTCTATAAAAGGGGAGTGAGTCTCATTATTATTTAGATCAATTGAGAAATCTAGAGTGAGACTCTTTCAGCGAAACTCTAAAACTCCCCAGAAGGCTATCATTCACAAATTACAAATTATAGCTTTGGGTATTTCTCTATTGGTTGGAAGGAGAGTCACTTAGTAGAAAAGCTGAACAATGTGAGCCCACACTCACTCCGATTGTGGATAAAGAATAGCAAAGACCAATTGGTTGAGGCTTTTCTAGAACATTTCATCTCTTCATGGATTACGGGAGCTCTTTGGCATTCAAAGGTTAGTAAGATCTAGTTAATTTATGCATATAGTGTTAGTGATGTGCCCTAGGCCAATTATGTAATGATCACATATTGATTTCATTACATTTGCATTTTATTAATAAAGAGGCATTTTTATTATTGTTTTTTATTTTAATTCTATGAATAGTTAATTCTACCTAAGGTCATCAAGTATGTGACTTGATAGTAAAACTCTTAGGTGAAAATTGAATTATATTCTAAATTATCCCTAGTCGATCATTATTATTGGGAGAATAATGAATGAAGACTAGTATGAAGTTTGACTGATGATTATTTTTTACTAATTATGTGTATGAGATACTAAGTCAACTCATAGATACATATTTGAGAAATGATGTATTGGATTGATCCGCTATGAAAATACTACATGGATAACTGTCATAAGTGATTCTCATCACAATAGTATTATCCTAGTCCTCTAACCTGAAATCACCATGGTGTCCTACATGACAAGTTCTATATTTTGACACAATCTAATATTATCTTTAACAGGATGATGGAATAGATTGTTGTTAAATATCGAGTGAATCATGTGAGGAATATGAGTGATTAAGAAGGAATTTGTCCCTCATTTATTATGAGAAAGATATCTATGGGCCCCT
>CAMOHE010005899.1:0-29215 GCA_946598075.1 Artocarpus hirsutus
ACGATCTTCCAATCCAAGCCTCTACACCAATGGAAAGACGAGTGGGTGTCAAACTGCAAGAATGAATTTTCTCACACTTTTCTGAATCTACTATGTACTCAACACATGAGATAGCAGACCTTTTTTTTTCAGAGAAGAACTCTCAGTTTTTCTCTCTAAGTATTTTGCAAAAGTTATGTGAATTAAAAAACTTTAGAGATAACTGTTATCTCTCCCTATTTATAACTGAGTAATTAGTTATTTTTCAATTGACTTTTCAATATGAAAATAATCACCATATCACACATATAGGGAAATGATATATTTTTGCAGGGTTGTAACCTTTTAACTTTCCCTTTCCTTCCTTCAATATAAAACAAAAAAAAAAAAAGGAAAAGAAGACGAAAGCATAAACTTACGTTTACGTTTTCTTAATATATATATATATATTATATACGAATCATGAAGTGATTCATTTTTTTAAAAAAAAAAGGGTTAAAAGTTTACGTTTCACGTAAACAAAGTTTTTAATATATATATATATATATATATATATATATATAGAAAGAATCACCTACATGATTCATTCCGGAAGAAAGAAAAAAAAAGGAAAAGAAAAAGAAAAAGAAAAAGGAAAGGGAAAGTAAAAAAGTTACAACCCTATAAAATATATCCTTTCCCTATATGTATGATATGGTGATTATTTTCATATTGAAAAGTCAATTTAAAAATAACTAATTGCTCAGTTTTAAATAGGGAGAGATAACAGTTATCTCTAAAGTTTTTTAATTCACATAACTTTTGCAAAATACTTAGAGAGAAAAACTGAGAGTTCTTATCTGAAAAAAAAAGGTCTGCTATCTCATGTGTTGAGTACATAGTAGATTCAGAAAAGTGTGAGAAAATTCATTCTTGCAGTTTGACGCCCACTCGTCTTTCCATTGGTGTGGAGGCTTGGATTCGAAGATCATGGTGTCAAAGAGGAAAGCTAGGATACCCTGATAGTCTTCAAAAGGTTTGTAAAATTCCTAAAGCTTTCTATTATTAATTAAAATTATATATCTATCCCGATGAACAAAGTTTTTGAAAAATTTTTTGTTTGTCAACGATCCGCTCCTTCCGCTGCGTTTCCTATTTTTTATTCCAACAGGAACAACTCACGGATAAGGTGGGTGGCCCCCTAAATTTTTTTTGTCCCCTTTAAAGTTTTGCACATGAAATTCTATAAAACTTGTACATTGTCCCCTTTAAAATTGTAATTCATCCCTTTAAAATCCTACATTTTTATGGTCCCTACCTTATTAGTCAAGCCCCGCTCCCACTATTATTATCTCCAACTAATTTTCTAGCTCTGCCGTTGTATTACTCCATGCTAGTGGTTGTCATGTATAGCCAGAAAACATAAAAATCCAAAAGAAAGTGACGGGACGGTAGAGAAATACTCTTATAATGCTTCATATGTACGGTTAGGTTTGGGCATTTAGCGTTTCTAGAACTAGAAAAGAAATAGTAGCTAGTTGGGTTAAGGTGTGTATATAAAGTAAATGCACTTCTCACACTAAATTACGCGGACCATATACATGGAATTAATTTGTATTAACACTAAAAATCTAATTTTAGAGAGAATTTTTTTTTACTATTATTATTATTTTTTTAGGTGTTGGCATTATCAGCTTCTAAACTATAAGCATATTGATACTCTTAGTAATCCCTAATTAACTCATAATTAGTTAGTAATAAACATGCATGTCTATGCATTTAACAAATGCTATTGAATTTCGAGCATATTAAAAAAGCATATCTTATGAGCATGAGTACTCATTATTTTTAAGATTGAATCATGTATAAATATGCTTATATTCATAAATATTGAATTATTAATATATGATTTAACATGTTTTAAAAAGGTTCTAGTTGCAATGAAAAGCTCAGTTCCTCGGTAAGAAAGATTGATGTGCTAAATAGTTATGAATTGATTGGAAAGTGTTGTTTCATTTCAAACGCATTATAAAATGATTTTTTTTGTCCATTTATATATTTAAAATAGACAAATTTGATTGGAATTGAAAGTATACAAAATGGTGCAATTTGTTTGGTTTCTTGACTAGGTTATAACAAATTGAATTACTCTTGCTTGTACTAGATCTAAGTGGCTAGTTATTAGCTAAATTCCTTTACTCATCACTCTTTCCACATGTCAAAACCAAGAAAAGGATGGCAAAAGCACCCAAGTAAGCTCCTCTCTTCTCTTACCAGATTTAGACTAAGTTAAATGAACTAGAATGTTCATTTTTGCATCTTTCTTTTGTAAGTAAGTCTAAAAATGTCCAGCACTCTTCCTACTTCTTGTTCCTCATTTTCCATGTCCTAAAGCTCACAAAAACATAAACATGACCATAAAAATTTGAGTTACACAAACCAGCCCTGACTTTTTACCATTTTGAGGTTGAAAATCAAGTGTTTTGACCACTAATAGAGTCCTAACTTCAAGTCCTACAAGGTGCTCTTTAAATTTATCTTTCTTGTGATGAAATAAAGTTATTTTCTATTATCTATGATCATAGATATCGAGAAAGTAAGCTAGGACAGATTTGAGCTCAAACAATGCTAGTTCAACTAGTTTCTTTGCAAAATTGATAATCACGTGAAATCTGATTATGCCTTTTATTTCTATTGATTTTAAGTGTTTATTAAGTGATTTTGAATGCTTATAAATAGGTGAAATTAGTTTGAATGTTATTTCTAAATCTATAGAACGAAAATACAAAACTAGGTTAAGTGGAAGATCAAATTTGCACCATGCTTGATTCTCATGTATTAGGTTACTTTTATAAGATTATATACCACTCTTAATGATGTTTGAGGTTTAGAAATGTTATCTATTTATTGAAGACCTGATTTTTGTTAGAATGAGGTAAAATTGTTATGTGTTTGACACAATATAATTTGTAGTAGGAATAAGTTGAAATTATTGTTGAGATGGTTGAACATTTAATCTTCATATTTAATCTTAATTTTAGTAATATAGCATGTTCCTTGGCCAATAGTGTGCATTGTGATATTTTGATGTTCAACCTAATTTGTGTTTGAATTAATGCAAAGCCATTGTAATATGAACTTATAACACAATCCATTTAGTTTGTTTATTTAAGAATTGAATGGTATATGATTTTATAATGCTAGGCCTTTAGCACATCTTATCTTCTAAGGGACTGATTTTTCACTCAACGTAAATTGAACTCGAGGTAAGTAGAAACTAGTATTTACTACATCATAAGAACTATGTCATATTATGTTTTGAGGTGCATTGGTTTGATTTTTATTATTTGGGAATGATGAAGATTGTTGAAATGCGTTCATGACTCATGACATTTACATTAGAAGATGTGATGTGATCAAGAAGAGAATGAGGTTTTTTTTTTTTTTTTTTTTTTTTTTTTTTTTTTATTTAACTAAAATGGGGGTTTGGTGCTTAATTGGTGGTCGGGTAGGCATGGGATATGGGAGGGACCGGTGTACCCAATAAAGAGTGGTGAATACTTTGAGGTTGAAAAACCAAGATAAGAAAAGTCACAAACACTGAGACTGAATATGGCAAATACCTAAGGTCTAACGATCAAGATGGAAACCTTGTATTGTTATTGTTACATTGGCCAAAATGATGAACAGGTTCCAAAAACCATGGCCTATCATTACCAGTTAAGTACCACACTCTAAGAGTTCCCAAAAGAAGAAAGAATTGTTGAAAAAGAAAAACGGATAAAAGAAAATGTCTAATTGAATGTCTAATTGCATTCGCATTCAATGTTTATGTTCATGCATTCATTTCTAGTTATTGAGCTTTTAGCTCATTATAGTTCTTATGATGTAGGTAACGATGTATAGGGTTAGTGGTTGATCGAGTATTCAAAGCTGTTAGTCAGAGATTTGTGTATGCCATGTTTTAAGAGTAGCTTTTGAAACGTATCTTGAAACTCTGTTTTGTAAAACTTACCACCTTTGTTATGGTTTTTGTGAACAAACATATGTTACTAAGTCTAGATGTGATAGTATAGTTTGGTTCATATTACTAAGTTTGAATAATGTACATATTGTAAATAAGAAAATGAATAAAAAAAACAGTTTTAAGACTCTTTTATACTGAAATATATATTTTAAGTAAACCATAACATTTATAATGAAATTGAAAGGTTAATACTTCTTATCTTAACTAAATAAGCTTTACACGAGCTCATTAGTTAGCTTAAGGGGTATTACAGTTTTTGGTATCAGAGCAGAGGTTAAATCGATTTTGAAGACAAAAGAAGGCATATGAACATATCTTGGTTGGGAAACTTGGTCAACTGTTGGTATCGCTTGTCTTTATGATTCATTCTTTTTGCGGTTTTGTTAATTTATATTATGTTTATTATTGGCTAATTAAAGGAATAAGACTGGGCATTATACAAGAAGATATAGCAGCCAAAAGGATGACAAGAGATAATGATCAAGAAGGTGATCATATTTTAGTAGATAATTTGACAAATCTGATCCAGCAACAGACCAGGATGCATGATGAACAGATACAACAGTTGTTGGATATGCAAAGGAATAAACAGTGCCAACTGCCTCCTCCACCTCCACCTCGGCCAGATGCTTCACAAACTGTTTATGAGAGATTCAAGAAGATGGAGCCTCCTGACTTTGATTGTGGTTCGGACCCATTAGTTGCAAAAGAGTGGGTAAAATCTTTGGATGCCATCTTTGATTACATATGGATTAGTGATACTGAAAAGGTACTTTGTGCAATTTTCTTGCTTAAAAAAGGACCTAGAACCTAGTAGGAAGTAACTAAGGTTGGAGTAAATATGAATAAGTTGACATGGGACAAATTCAAGAAGATCTTCTATGAAAAGTATTTCACTAGGTATGCTAAATCACAAAAAGTAAAGGAATTTTTGGAGCTAAAGAAAGGAGGGATGTCAATGTGTGATTATGTTAGAAAATTCAATGAGGTTACAGATATGTCCCTTATGTTGATAAAGACAACAATGAGAACAGACATATGTTACTAAGTCTGGATGTGATAGTATAGTTATGTTCATATTACTAAGTTTGAATAATGTATATATTGTAAACAGGGAAATGAATGAAACAACAGTTTTAAGACTCTTTTATAATGAAATATATATTTTAAGTAAACTATAACACTTATAATGAAATTGAAAGGTTAATGCTTCTTATCTTAACTAAACAAGCTTTATACGAGCTTATTAGTTAGCTTAAGGGGTATTACACTCTTTGGCACCTAAAATTTTAATTTTGGTAAATTACTTCTTAACCTTTTTTTTTTTGAAATTTTTTGTTATTGCCACTAAAATTAACCAATAACGTCCTTATCATTAAAAGTTTAGGGACTAAAATATAACAATACTTATAATCTAGTGACTAGCAATGTCTACTATCCTTATTGTGATTATTTCTAATAATTCTAAAGTGAAAATAATAGAAAAGGTCTTAAAAAATTAAAAGTGACAGAATTTTTTTTAAAAAATTATTGAAAACATATTATTATTATTTTAGTTGATAATTAATTGTTAATTACCAGTGAACTTAAATTCTATACTATGCACGTGATTTATTCTGGTAGATGTTTAACATATGTTGTCATTATTATTATTATTATTATTATTTTGAAAAACATATGTTGTTAATTTGGTTAATTAATCACTAAATTAAGAGTTTGAAAAAAAAAATCATCAAAGACAATTGTTACTCATGGAATAAATATCTATGATAGTTATATTTGAAAAGAAAGTATTGACCAATAGGGGAAAAAAAGTTTAGGTAGTTGCATATTTAAGGAAAGTCATTTTAACAAGAGTATATTAGGAAAAAAACAAGGTTAATAAAGCACATTTAAAAACACAATAGTTTAAAAAAATGTTTAAGTGTGAACATATTTGAGAAAAAAAAAGAGCATGTGATATAGACAGACAAGTTAGAAAAAAAAATAAGTTTTTTGGTGATATACGGGAGGAGGAGGAGGAGGAGGAAGAGGAGGAAAGTCTTTTTGATAAGAGTATAAAAAAAGTTAATAAAGTACATTTTAAAAACATAATAGTTTAAAAAAATATTTAAGCGTGAACATACTTGAGAAAAAAATATTATATAATAGAGACAAATTAGGAAAAAAAAATAGGTATTTTGGTAATATACGTGATGAAATAAGAGATAAAAGATTAGGAGCAGGAGGAGGAGGAAGAGGAGGACAAAAGCAAAAAAAAAAAGGAACAAAAGGTAGAGGTTATGTTTCATAGAATAATATTTAAGTAAGTACATAGCTAAAAAAGATTAGTATAATATGATAAATTGGAAGGAGAATAATGTTAGGAAGTGTGGAGCCTAATTTGACATTCTTCGAATTATCACCTAGCAAATAGGCGCTGCAGAGTAGTGTGAAAAAGAGTGCCTATAGGGCGCCAAATGAAGAGTGCATCTGCGCTCATCAATGGCCAAAATCCAAAGGTGTGGAATTTGCACTGTAGCTACAACAAAGGGGCGCGACCGAATGGTGTCGTAGAGTCAAGCTAAAGGACACGTGAAAGACCATTGTTGGGGGTGTTCTTGGCATGCTCTCCTAAAGACACCCTCCTCGGCTGTCTAACTACACTGCTTGGCTAGAAGCTTTTATAGAAAATCTGCAACTCCCATGTAATTGGCATTTCCTCTCGAGGTACTCCATTGGGCTCTTGTTGGCCATGACACAAGGTGTCGTCTCCTTAGGAAAAACACGTTCTTGGGATGGCTAGATAAAACTTGCACCTAAGCAGCTACTCACTTCCACAGGTCAACACATGGCCTCATATCAACCCTCAGATGGAGAACTGACCTTCCAAGGGGTCGTGACACTTGTCACCTGCTCCCTGACACAACCTGAAGGGACACATGAGTCATGGTTCAAACACACCAAACACTTGGTCCAAGTGGTCGCCTATAAATTTAGCGCATTTACTACACTTAAAGGTAATATGTTCTTTCCCACCTAACTTTGCTCCTGAACATGGCCAAACAAGTACCTGATTTAAATGCTATGAAGTCTTAGGTTGTCTCCACACCAATGTCCCCTTGATCTCTGAGGTGTCCCTTTCCTTATATAGGTCCACCTTGGGAAGTTGAGATGAGCAGTGAAGATCGTCTGACTATTGTGTGTAGCCACACGTGGTGTTGATCACTATCGAAACAAAGCAAAGCATTAACATTTGGCTCTAAAAGGAGGGCACCATGCATTTTAGGCATCCTTACTCAACACCTACATCTATCAACAGCTATATTTAATATGACTATGAGAGGAAATACCTAAGATGAGGGTACCCTAGAACCGAAATGTAAATAGACCTCGCAGGAGGCCCTGAGTAGCAAGGTTTCAATCAAGAGGCCAGGGTAGCAAAGATAAGGTAGATCAGGCCATAAAGGACTTGATCCATGAACTAACTGCAACAGTTTGCCTACTTAAGCAATAGATGGTACAATAATAACAACAACAACAAGCATAATAGCCACCCCTGCTCTCCTTCCTATGGCTCGAGAAGACCGGGCAGGTGGTCGAGCAGGGTTGAAGGGCGGTCCTAAAAAAGAAAGAGACTTTAAATAGACTAGACAACAGGCCTCAAAAGGCATATATGAGAACAACTGGCTAGTTGAAGAAGGTTGGCTTAGTCTTTGAGATAGCCATGACTGCTTTCCTTATGGCTCCAGAGTTTTAGTCTTTGATAGGCTATAGGTGTTAGAAAAATAGTACACAGTGAAATTTTAAATTTTTTATATTAGTGTATTTTCTAAAACACAAGTTTGACATGCTATATGCATAAATTAACCAGATCTTACTAACCTTTTGTGTGCCAAAAAGCTCCTGCAATCAATGAAGAGAAATAATGTTCCAGAAGGACCTCAACCAATTGGCCTTCTTTGCTATTCTTTATCCACGATCGAAGTGAGTGTAGGCTCACGTTGTTCAGCTTTTCCACCAGGTGATTCTCCTTCCAACTAGTGAAGAAATACCCAAAGCTATAATTTATGATTTGTGAATGATAGCCTTCTGGGGAGTTTTAGAGTCTCACTCTAGATTTCTTAATTGATTTAAATAATAAAGAGACTCACTCCCCTTTTTATACAGGTTGGGCCCAAGAGTCAGTCCTTATCACCTCAAAAATTTGAATCAAAATTAAATCAGAATCAATATCTGATAAAATCTGCATGAAAATGTGTAAACCTTTTATCGCCTTGTCAGCAGGCCAAACTGGCAGTTCAGCTTGCTGAACCACCTCAATCGACAGGCCAAACTTAAAGATCGGCCTACCAAACCTTCGATAACAGATCTCTGCTAATCTTTATTTCCCACCTGATCAGATTCTTAGGGTAGAGCCTCAGTTTTAATTTAAATAACCTAATCAAGAAGTTATCTGATTAAAACAGTCATACCTAAATAATCTCTAGGAAAATAAATATACTTGATAATTCAATAAGTTTATCTTGAATTAATTCAAAATTAATCCAACTGATAAATAGACATGAATTATCTGATCTCGATAATTCTACATGTTTATCTTAAATTAATTTTATAACAAAATTAATTCAATCAATAAACAAACATGAATTTTTTGATTTTACCAAATTTTAGCCAATCTGATAAATCTGACATACGTTACCAATTATTAGAAAAGCACGCTATATCGTTATAGGATTTTTATGAGCTAGCAAAGGGGACCTGATGGACCTATATAGTTCAAGCTTCCGATAATTATGAAACCCAATATCCCAGATATGCGTTTCATAATTATCAACTCCAACGCTACTCTACCAAAAGCTTGGAGCTGCACTCCCAAACTATATAGAATTACGAAGCCCATATAGCTAAGTCTACATGACATATCATAATGTATCGTATCCTTATAGGATTATCCATAATCGGCTTAAGGACAAGTTCTGTCTTACCTTCCTAATTATTTTTATCTTACCTTCCATTATCTCACCATCGAAAAACTTACCATCCAAAGACAGTATAGCATTCTGTTACACCTATGTATCCAAATGGTTGAGCGCTCTAGTTTTTCAATTACAGGATAACGCATATAAAAAGATTCACTACTCCTAAAGAGGACCTACAGATTCCATATCTATGAATAACAGGTCTATGCTATCAAGAGTCATGCCTCCAACGTACCGACATGTGTACCACTATAAAATGTGGATGTCACCCTTTGGTACATCAAAAGATAGAAGTCAAGACAATGGGCCCACTATTCATCTCAGGATTAAGATACAATACAAATGATTGTCTAAAGTGAATCGATTTGCTGAGACAGAATTATTAATCCAAATCAATTCACTTTATGTCCTGATCCAACACATCATCACCTATGACATGTGCCAATGTTTCTATTCGTAGAGTCCACCTCCGATGGTCAAGACAAACCATCTCCCAACAAGGATATAGACAACATAACAATCTTTGCATGAATAAAGTGCTCAACTTTATTCCCTCAATTACGGATCTTATAATTTAGACTGTCACCTTAAGAATCGTGTTTTCTGCATAATCTGTCCATCAAATGCCTAATTCTTAAAGGTTTAGACCGATAGTCTCAAACTTTTGTTTGCTTAACATACATTCAACAAATATGAATGTAAAGAGGACAAAATTTGGTATATAATAATAAATAAATTCTTTATTGATAAAAATGTCTCTAAAAATATATTACATTTTTACTCCTTAGGGCATACACGTCTAACAAGGGGACTAGGGGGCTCACCCTACCTGGGATCGATCAAAGGCTAGAGATGACAAGGTAGAGGGCGGAGTCCCATATAGGATAGAATTACCTGAAGATACTAACAGTCGACAATTGTGAGATTTGCAGTGGCAAATTAACTAGATTTGAAACTGCGGTTACGGTGTAGATGAGGGAGGCATGCTTGACCTGCCCTCCATCGATGCCATCATGTAGGGTCCCATGCCGAACAAGTTTAACGTGTTGCAAATCAAAGCCTATGATAGAACGAATGATGCAAACAAGCACCTAGAATTGAACAGGGGCCATATGATGCTTTAGAATGCTAGTGACGTAGCCATGTGCAAGGCATGTTTGTTAACCTTGACCAGCTCAACTCGGTAGTGGTTTCGCTGCATAGAGCCAGGCACCATGTCTTCATTTCAGTAGTTGTCCGATGCCTTCTTAGTAGCCTTTACCACATCCCAAACGAGAAGGAAAGAAGTCACCCACCATTATACTGTCAAGCAAGGAGATAGTGACATGTAGGATTACTTTAACTGCTTCACTAGAGCAATGTTGGAGGTGAGAAATCTAGAAGACAAGACATTGAAGCATGCCTTCTTCATGGACTTGAGAGATAAGGACCTAATCTGGCCGCCCACCCTTGAGTAGCCCATCACATTTTCCTAATTGCTCGACTATGCTAGAGGCATGTAGACACGACTAACTATTTGAAAGCTGCCAAGACAGAGAAGGCAGTAGCAACAAGAAAGGCAAGAAGCAAAGGGAACCACTCGAGCAGGAACTCGACTAGAACAAAATGCCCAAGACCGACAAGTTCAAAGTCCTGACTAGGAAGTTCTCGAGCTACACACCCCTAGTGGCCCACCATCAATGAGGTGCTTAACTAGGTCAACAATCGACACTTGTTGCTAAATCTGCCTCCATTGAAGGGAAACTGAGTGAAGCGAGATCAAAACAAATACTATAACTTCCACAGAGACATCAGACGTAACACTCGACATTGTATTCATTTGAAAGTCCAAATCAAGAAGCTCATTCGAGATAAGCACCTACGAGAATTTGTCAAGCGAGTCTTGATTCCTGGCACTAATGCTAGGAAAAACAATCAGCCAACCTAAGAAGTTTAGCTTAAAGTGTATAACACAGACAATGGGAACACCCCAGACCTACCAAACATAGTATATACAATCTTCAGCAGCCAATTACCATGGACACCACATGTGGTTGCTGGGCTTATGCTCGAGAAGCCAAACTAGTTGACCGAAAGGACCTTATGAATATGTTTAAGCACATTAATAAAATTTGCTAGGAAGAGGATGTTACAATTATCATCACAGAGGAGGAGGCAGATAGGCTCATCCATCCACACAATGATGCTTTAGTGTGTGAGCTGCAAATAACCAACAACATAGTTTGATGTGTGCTAATCGAAAATGTTAGCTCGGCTAACGTCCTATTCAAACAAGCATTCAACAAGCTAAAGATCAACAATGCCATACTAATCCCAACCCAAACACCCCTTTATGGTTTCTCGGGTGAATATGTACTAGCTGTCGGCAGGATCTGCCTACTAGTTACCTTCCGTGAAGGTTGTGGTCAGGTGACATGCCTCGTGGAATTTCTCATCATCGATAAGCCATCTTAGCACAACATTATAATTGGATGGCTAACTGTCAATGCCTTGAAGGCCATAGTCTAGACCTACCACATAGTTATGAAATTCCCAATCAAGAATGGGGTCGATGTGATAAGGTCGAGACAGAAGGACTCCTAGGAATGCTATGTCAAGGCCATAAAGGAGGTAGTAGCTCAGCAGTTGATCATCTCGGCCATTTTCAAGGTCGATGAGATAGCGTTTCTTGCCAAGTAGAATCCAAAAATGTTGTCTAACATTGATCCATGCCTGCCCGAGGAGGAAGTGTAAGCCATATCCATGGAAGACCTAGTGCCATAACACCTGGACCCCAAACACCTCGACCGAATGGTCCTGCTAGTATCTCAACTAAAGCCTGAGATCCAGGTAGACCTAGAGAAGTTCCTCACAGAATATGGGGACGTGTTCACCTGGTCCTTTGAAGACATGCTTGGGATCGACCCAAACATTATCAACCATTATCTAAAAGTCAATCTTGAGCACAAGATAGTCATCTAAAAGAGGAGAGCTTTTAATCCTGAGAGGTATGTTCTCTTGAAGGTCAGATTTCTTCGAGAAGTTAGATATCCAAAGTGACTAGCAAACATGGTCTTGGTCCAAAAGGCAATAGGAAATGGCGAGTCTGTATTAACTTCATTGACCTGAATAAAGCCTGCCCAAAAGACTACTTCCTACTACCCAGGAAGGATCAGCTTGTAGATGTAACCACTGGTCATGAGCTGTTGAGCTTTATGGACATCTATTCTGGACACAACCAGATCAGGATAGCTAAGAAAGATCAAGTGAAAACCGCCTTCACCATAAACCAAGGGCTATTCTACTACATCATCATGCCATCTGGACTTAGGAAAGCCAGAGACACTTATTGAAGCCTGGTGAATAAGATGTTTGCTAAGCAAATTATGAAGACCATGGAGGCATATGTAGACGACAGCCGATCACATCACTGACCTCCGAGACAACTTCAATGTACTTCGAGAATACAAGATGAAACTCAATCCAGCCAAGTGTACTTTTGGAGTAGAGTCAAGCAACTTCCTTAACTTCATGGTCAACCATCGTGGCATTAAAGTCAATTCAGCCAAGGCCTGAGCTGTGGTGCACATGCACTCTCCCCTAACGGTCAAAAAAGTCTAGAAGCTGATCTACATAAGTGCCACTTTGTCCAAATTCGTCTCCTGGTCCACCAACAAATGTTAGCCTTTTTTTTAAGCATTCAAGGGGAGGTTTGAATAGGGTAGATAATGTGAGGAAGCACTTCAAAACCTTAAAAAAATACTTAGCCATACCCACGCTCCTATCTAAACCTCTACTAAGAGAGATACTGTATCCTTACTTGGTAGTGTCGGAGAAGGCAGCGGTCAGCTCAGTCCTCGTTTGAGAAGAAGAAAGCATCCAAAAACTTATCTATTACACCAGCAAAGCATTCTAGGGCATCGAGGAGAGGTACCCTCTGTTAGAAAAATTGGCCTTAGCTCTTGTCACCTTGATTCTGAAACTCTAACCATACTTCCAAGGGCACACAATTCAGGTCCTGACCAATTTCCCCTTATGCCAAATCCTTTAGAATCCAAAAATATATGGTTAAATGTCAAAGTGGCCTATAGAGCTTAGAGAATTTGGCATACAATTTGTGGCCCGAATGGCCATAAAAGCATAAGCTCTCGTTGACTTCAGAACAAAGTTCACAAAAGCTGGACAAACCACTCTTTTAGTCAAGAAGGCACTTGTGGAAGATTTTGATCTAGCCAACAACAACACTATCAGACCTAAACCTGAATGGAAGCTATTTGTCAACAGATCCTCAAGCATGAATGAGTCAGGTATCGGTCTCATCCTCATCAACCCAGACGGATACAAGACCAGCTATGCACTCTGATTTGGTTTCAAGGCCTCTAATAATGAGGCCGAAAATGAAGCATTGATACTGGTCTCATGATTGCATGGGAGCTCAGAGTGGATTGCATCTGTATTCATAGTGACTCTATGCTCATTGTCTAGTAGGTAACCAACGAATTCCAAGCCCTAAGCAAGTGCATGACAACTTATCTAAGTGAAGTGAAGACCCTGCTCAGGCAATTCAAGAGCTACTCATTTGTTTAGATCCCGAGAATAGAGAACGCAGGGGCTAACACACTTGCTTTACTAGCCTCAGGCTTTGAAGATAGTAACTAGACTTCGGTCCTGATTGAGAGGTTAGATGAGTCAAGCATCAAGAAAGAATTAATGAATGAAGCCAACAACCAGACAGGAACTTGAATAGACTCGATCATCCGATACTTGACCATAGTTGAACTGTCTAACCAAGAGGAAGCCTAACAAAATTTGCAACAGTTTGGCCTGGTATTTAATGATTAAGGAAAGGCTTTACCGTCATGGATACACCATGTGTTACCAAAAGTGCACCGAACTATAAGAAGGTCGGTACCTAATGGAAAAAATCCATAGTGGGTTATGTAGAAATTATACAAGATAATGCTCCTTATCCCTGAAGTGCCTTTGCCATGGCTACTATTAGCTGACCATGGACTAAGACTATAAGGAATACACCCATAAGTGCCTTAAGTGCCAGCGATTTGCTCAAGTAATCAAACATCATGCTAAGCCACTCAACTCCATCGGTGTGCCTAACCGTTCGCCAAGTGGGCTATTGACTTGATCGATCCTCTTCCTATGGCCCTATCACATTTCAGGTACTGTATAGTGGCCATCGATTGTCTCACCAAGTTGGCAAAAGTTGAGCCCATCACCAACATGACCGAGGCTAGATGCACCAACTTTATCTAGAAGAATATAATTCGTCGATATGGTGTTCTGCACACGATAGTGATCGACAACGTCAAGCAATTTGAAGCAACAAGCCTCCTAAAAATGTGCAAGTAGCTCCGAATTAAGAAGGTGTTCACCTTGCCAGGCTATCCTTAAAGCAACTAGTAAGTTGCGGTCGTCAACAAGACTATAAAGGATAACCTCAAGAAGAAACTGGAAGGCCTCAAGGGCGTCTAAATTGGCAAGATTCTAAAGGTGCCCCAGGCATATCATATAACTATCTAGATGGCCGTAGGAAAGACTCATTTCTTCCTAGTCTAGGGAGCTGAGGCTATCATCCCAATAGAGGTCGGCTTGTCGAGCTTCAGAGTGGAACACTATGATAAACAGTGAAATGCAAGCTCATGATGGTTGAGCTTGATCTATTAGAAGAGAAGAAGGGTACTACTTTCGTCCAGACTATAGCTGGGAATAAAGTTGTTACTCGGTACTATAACAAGCACGTGCAGCCAAAAAGCTTGAAAGTTAAAGACTTAGTCTTGAAAAAAGTTATTGTTCAACAGCTTAAGCTTGGATCTTTTGGACCAAATGGGATGGTTTGTTCAGCGTGGTCGGTATTGTTCAACTAAGTACTTACAAAATTATTGACACTGAAAGAAATGTACTCATCGACTCATGGAATGCTATGCACTTGAAGAAGTTCTATTGTTGTGATGAGCCAGATCACCTTTTTTTGACCTCTAACCTTACTTTTTTTTAATACTGTAAAGATTTGCTGACTAGGGCAAAATACAAATGTACAAAAGAAAACAATGAAAATGTGAATTCAAGGATTCTCAAGTAAGACATTAGTCGAGACGATGACCCCATATCAACTTTGACCTACTTCTTCATAACTCCAAAACTTGGAGAAGGCCAATCAACTCCCGATGAGGGGGGCCACTTTAACTCCCTACTAGGGCCTGGTTGGTATAATCCTAACTATAAGCAGACTTAAAATATTAGTCCACTAGTCCAATTGTACCATGGACTAAACGACCAATGATAATATCGAGCATTGGTAGAGACCCAAGGACCAAAAATCCTGACCATAACCAGACAAAAAAAATCATAAAGGATTCAACAAGTTTGGGCAGGTACAAGGGTATTATGGCACCACCATACCCATAAATCTAAGTAGGACATGCTCTTACTATACTAGAAATTTGAGCAAGACACATTCCTACCTGACAAAAAATATATGCACAAAAAAGATCAAAATCAAAAGCAAGATAATTAATAATATTAATAATCTAAGCATACAAACTGGGAAAATTTGATTAGAATTTTATTAAAACAAAGTTTGAAGGAGGTACAACAATTAGGCATCTCCCATACCAAGGTCCAAAAAGAGAAAATGAAAGAAGAAAAGGATGAGAATTGGAACCCCTGTCAAGGCTAGGCATCTTCCTCAGCATCTTTGGCATCCAAGTCGATGACCACCTAACTGGTAAGCTGCTCTTACCTACCACCATTTGACTCGACCTGTGCCAGAGTCTCCTTGTTCCTTGCCTCTTCCTCCCTTGCCTTGAGGTCGACTATCAAGGACCAATCCATAGCGGCGGCCTTGGGATACTTCTGTAGTAGGTGCTCTTATAGATCTTGTTAGACATGTATGCCCTAAGGAGTAAAAATGTAATATGTTTTGGAGACATTTTTATCAATAAAGAATTTATTTAGTATTCATATACCAAGTTATTTTCTCTTTACGTTCATATTTGTTGAATGCATGATAAGCAACAAAAGTCTGAGACTGTCAGTCTAAACCCTTAGAATCAGGCATATGATGGATAGATTATGTGGAAGATGTGATTCTAAAGGTGGCGGTCTAAATCATAAGATCCGCAATTGAGGGAATAAAGTTGGGCACTTTATTCATACAAAGATTTTTATGTTGTCTATATCCCTAACGGGATATGGTTTGTCTTGGCCATCGAAGGTGGACTCCGTGAATAGAAACATTGGTGCATTGTCATAAGTGACGAGGTATTGGATCGGGACATAAAGTGTAATTGATTTGGATTAATAATTCTATCTTGGCAAATTAATTCACTTTAGATAATCATTTGTGTTGCATCTTAATCTTGAGATGAATAGTGGGCCCGTTGTTTTGACTTATGTCTTTTGATGTACCAAAGGGTGACATCCACATCTTATGTCCGTACACATGCTGGTATATTAAAGACATGACTCTTGATAGTGTAGACTAGTTATTCATAGATACGGAATCTATAGCTGCTCTTTAGGAGTCGATGATATCGTTTTATATGCCTTATCCTGCAATTGAAAAACTGGAGTGCTCAACCATTTAGATACATAGGTGTAAGCGAATGGTATACTATCTTTGGATGGTAAGTTTTTCGATGATGAGATAATGAAACGTAAGAGAAAAATAATCAAGAAGGTCAGATAGAATTTATCATTAAGCTGATTATGGACAGTCTTATTGGGATACGATACGTTATGGTATGTCATGGAGACTTAGCTATTCAAACTTTGTAGTTTTATATAATTCAAGAGTGTAGCTCTAAGCTTTTAATGGAGTAACGTTAGAATTGATAATTATGAAATATATATCTGGGATATCTAGTTTTATAATTATCAAGAGCTTATACTATATAGGTCTATCAGGTCCCCTTTGCTAGCTCATAATAAATCCTATAATGATACGGCGTGCTTTTCCAATAAATTGGAAACTTATGTTAAATTATTAAATTGGTTGAAATTTGATAGGATCAGATAATTCATGTCTCTTTATTAGTTGAATTAATTTTATGAAAAATTAATTCAAGATAAACTCGTTGAATTATCGAAATATTTGTTTTCCTAGAGATTATCTAGATATAGTTGTTTGAATAAGATAACTTCTCTATTGATAGGTTATTTGAATTAAAACTGAGGCTTTATCCAAAGAATATCGGGTGAAAAATAAAAATTTCATAGGGATCATTTATCATAAGTTTGGTAGGCTGATCTTCAAGTTTGGCCAGTTGATGGAGTAAGTTCGGTAGGCCGATCTGCCAGTTCAGCTTGTTGACTGAGCGATAATCTGATCACATGTTTTTTATGCGATTTTATTAGATATTGAACTAGATTCAAATTTTTGAGACTTTATCTGATAAGACGTATACCTTGGGTCCAACCTCTATAAATAAGGAGCAAGACTTCACAATTATTTAGATCAGTTGAGAAATCAAGAGTGAACACTTTGGTTTGTGAGTCTTTGAAACTCTCCTGAAGAGCTATTGTTCACAAATCATGAACAGTTCTTTTGGGTTTTTCTCAATTGGTTGGAAAGACAGTCATCGGGGAAGGGCTGTATGAGGTGTGCCCACACGCACTTTGATTGTAGATAGAGAATAGCAAAGAAGACCAGTTGGTTGAAGCTCTTCTAGAATGTTCTTCTCTTCATAGATTGCAAGAACTCTTCAGCATATAAGGTTAGTAAGATTTGGTTAATTTATGCACATAGCGTGCCAAACTTGTGTTTTGAAAAATACTCTAATTAAAAAATTTTAAATTTTTGTTATGCATAGTTTTTCCAACAATTGGTATCAGAGTCATAGTTTTTACATAAATTTATGATTTTGTGATCATACTCTATGAATAAATTATGTGATCTTGATCTCTCCTATGCTTGAATTTAATTTTTTTAGAGAGTTGGCACTCTAGGGTTTCTGTATATTTATGTTGTTATGGAATTATAGGTGAATGTTTATTAATTAATTATAGTTGATTAAATTATTATTTAATAATTAATTAATTAATTAATTAATTAGTGCCGATTATGGTTCCTTAGGGGTTAGAATGTATATCTAAGTTTTTCATGCAATTAGATGGCGGTCTATCATCACTATCTAGGAATTGTTATTTGATTTAAATTTGTACAAATTTCATAATTAAATAATTATTTGAAGAAGACAGATCTATAAGATTGATTTAAAAGATAGATGATAGCGATTCCATATGTATTTCTTAAGTCTCTAATTTTATGCTTTTGAATTGTTGAAAATTGATTGAAAAACTACATAAAAGCTGTATTTTCTAGAAAATATGATTTCTACTAGATCAACAGGCCGAACCCTCATGTTTGGAAGGCCAATGGTCACAGACCAGCGAGTCGAATTATGAGGTTTTACAAATCGTTTGTGGGGCAAAATTCTGACAGTTTTGACAGTAGGCCAAACTTTTAGGTTTAGTAGGCCGATATGTCATAACTTGTAGGCCGAATTGTAAGGTTCGGCAGATCGAAGGGTCATAACTGACAGCTAATTACATAGATTGGCATGTCGGCAAAGAGCTGTGGATTTTCAGAAAATGTGCATTTTTCGGTGTAGTTTTGATTTTATTTTTAGGACAATTCTGATAGACATTAGATATGGATATGACCGAAAATATGAAGTATTTGATCCATACGGGATTGAAGACTTAAAGATGGATAATCCATGAAGAAGAATGCAATTGAAGATTCAAGGACGAAGAATCAATAATATGTTTCGATTGATCTCTTGTAATCTTTATTTTTCTTTTCTCTAGGGTGGGACCATAATATTACAACTATTTATTATTATTTTGCTTGTAGCTTTGCATATTGCTTTGCTTATCTACATCATAATATGATTTATCATGTACGTTGATAACATGTCATATAGAATAGAAAGTGACGTTCATTAAAAATTATTCATGCATTTTTTTTTAAATAAAACTTTGATTTCAAAAGATTGAGTGGGAGAAGGTTTTCGAAGAAATGACCTATAGCCTTCATCGTTGGTCCATAGGTAGCACATGTTGGTTCCAATCCTTAGAAAAGGACTTCATCATGTATCGGGTTGGATCTCTGAGAGAATAAGGTATTTTAGCATGATTTATTGTTGCACACCTCTAGGTGGTGATCATAAATCATGGATAAAATATTGAAACGATAGTTATACACTCATGTTAATTTTATTATTATTTTCCCCTAGGAGCTCTGTTAATAAAATTAATGGCTAAAGAAACGATTATTAATATATGCTAGATCATACAGGTCCTAGATGGCATATATTAATCAGGAGGGGATTTGTGTTGCTAGTTGAGTTTGGCAAGTCTCCCCTAGGTGGCTTGTTGAATTCTGAGTTGAGAATTATCGTTGTAAGGTTGTGATATTTTCAAAGTTTTGACACATAAACACACTTGTATGTTTACTTGATCATGTTATCTTACTAAATTATTTTGATATGTTTGCTTATGTTTGGTATATGATTCTTTATTGTAGATTAAAAATGTCTAAAAATGCTTTGTCATCGATACTTGACAAAACCAATTAACCGGTAAGAATTTTAACAATTGGAAACGGAACCTGAATATCTTCCTATCCTTTGAGAAACTAAAATTTGTGCTGACAACACCGTGTCCTCTCGAGCCTACTGGAGATTCTAATAATGAGCAAATCCAAGCATATGATCAGGCCCGCTGTTATGTTAAAGCCAGCATGAATAACGTGTAGGCTCAACATGAAGATTATGAGATTGCAAAGCAGATCATGAATAATCTTAAAGACATGTTTGGACACTAGGCCCTAACAAAACAGCAAGGGGCACTTCAAAAACTTCTAAACTACAAACAAAGACTGGGGACTCTTGTGAAGGAGCGCATGATGTTGGTCATGGGTTATCTCATTGAGGCTTAAACCAATGGAG
This sequence comes from Artocarpus hirsutus, assembly GCA_946598075.1. NCBI lineage: Eukaryota > Viridiplantae > Streptophyta > Magnoliopsida > Rosales > Moraceae > Artocarpus > Artocarpus hirsutus. The sequence continues at coordinate 19,896 of CAMOHE010005899.1, forward strand.
CTGACATAAATGCTGAAGCACTGATGACTATGGTCTTTGAGACTCTATCTAAGGAGTTTATCCCATTTAGAGCTTTATTTAATTTAAGCAATAGGTAGGATATGACCTTGACTGAGTTAATGAAGCAGTTATAAGAGATCAAAAATCTGATAAGAGAAACTCCTGCTGGTGGTGAAGCCAACCTGGCAGCTATGTCTGGTTCAATCCCAACTTCGGGAATGGAATAAAGCAACATGATAAGAACAGAAAGTCTTCTATTCCTACAAATGGCAAGAACAATAAGAAGAAAAAGAAGAATCCGAAGAAGTTAAAGTGCTTTTTCTATGGGAAGGCGGGCACGTCAAGAAGAATTGCAAGGACTTCCTTTCCCAAGGAGATAAATGTGATCTTTTGATTATTGAAACTTGTTTGATTGAGAATCTAGTGACACTTGGATCATAAATTCCAAAGCATGCAACTAATCATGTTTGTGTTTCTCTATAGGGGTTCAAAGAAACGATAAGTTTGCTGCATGAAGACTTCATGCTTTGATTGGGTGATGGATCCTTAGTGTTGGCTAAAGCAGTGGGAGACATCTATCTTTATTTTGTTAATTATAAAAATTTAGTTTTACATTGTTTTTATGTTTCTAAATTAAAAAGAAATTTAATTTCTATAGCTTGTTTATTTCAAAACTCTTATTTAGTTTCTTGTAATAATAAAGTAGTGATTCGTAAAAACAAATCTTTTATCTGTGATGGACGGATGAAAAATAATCTATATTTTATCAAACCTAAGATGGACTTACTGCTGAATACTAAGGTTAATGATAATAACTCTAAAAAACTTAAAACTTCTCACTCTAATAAGACTTATCTTTGGCATTTGCGACTAGTTCATATTAACCTGAATAGGATTCAAAGGTTAGTATGGGATGGACCTTTAAGTCACTTAAAGAAATCTATACCACAATGTGAATCTTATTTGGAGGGTAAAATAACCAAAAGACCATTTGGGTCTAAAGGCAATAGGGCCGAAGGGGTTCTAGAACTTGTGCATAGCGATGTTTGCAGACCTATAAACATCGAGGCATGAGGAGGGTATGAGTATTTCGTCACTTTTACTGATGATTATTCAAGGTATAGGTATGTGTACCTAATCCACCAGAAAACTAAAACTTTTGACAAGTTCAGGGAGTTTCGGGTTGAAGTGAAAAAGCAATTAGGTAAACCTATAAAGGCATTTCAATCCGATCGAGGTGGTGAATACCTTTCTGATGAGTTCTTGGAACACTTATTAGAGAATAGGATTCTATCCCATTTGAGTGCATAGGGCACGCCGTAGTAGAATGGTGTGGCTGAGAGAAGGAAAACGACTTTGTTGGACATAATTAGGTCCATGATGAGTTTTCATCATTGCTTTTATCCTTTTGGAGATATGCAATACAAACTGCATGTTATCTTTTGAACAATGTGCCTTCAAAATCAGTTCCTACAACTCCTCACGAGTTGTGGACGGGGAAAAGAACATCCTTAAACTATATTTGCATATGGGGATGTCCGGCTCATGTCCTGTTTAAGGAAGCAAATAAGTTGGAAGCATGTTTAGAAGTTTATGTGTTTGTAGGATATCCAAAAGGGACTAAAGGGGGTTATTTCTATAACCTAAAGGAAAATAAAGTCATGGTTTGAACAAATGCAACATTTCTTAAGGAAAGTTACATGGACAACTTTAAGCCATGAAGCAAAGTGGTGATCGAAGAGTTGGCGAGTGATTCGATCACTCTAGGGGTTCCAAATGAAACCATTACAATCAGTGTAGAAAAACCAACCGAACAACAACCTAAAAGGCTTCGGCGTAGTAGGAGGATTAGGCGTCAACCCGAGAGGTATATGTTTAATAGTGAAGCCTTTCTGGCTAAACTGGTTGAACATGATAGGGATCCTTATACTTACGAAGAGGCTATAAAGGATGTTGATTCGAAACTCTAGACAAAGACCATGAACACTGAGATGAAGTCTATGAAGACTAATCTGGTCTAGGAACTTGTATATCTTCTTAAAGGCGTAAAACGTATAGGGTGTAGGTGGATTTATAAGAGAAAAAGAGGAGAAAATGGAAAAGTCAAAACCTATAAGGCTAGACTGGTAGCTAAGGGATACATGCAAAAGGAAAGAATCGATAACGAGGAAACCTTTTTGGCTATAGCCATGCTTAAGTCCATTCGCATGCTCTTGTCTATAGTTGCCACTCTCGATTACAAGATTTGGTAGATGGATGTCAAGACGGCTTTTCTAAATGGCCATCTTGATGAGTCCATATATATGGCACAGCCAGATAAGTTCAAGGCTAAGGATTAGGAGAGTAAGGCTTGTAAGTTGCTAAAGTCAATTTATAGACTTAAGCAGGCTTCTCGTTCTTGGAACATAAGACTTGATTAAGTGATCACGACTTATGGGTTCACACAAAATGTAACCATGTATTTATAAACACAGTAAGAAGGGGATGGTGGTTTTTCTAATGCTCTATGAAGATGACATTCTGCTTATTGGCAATAACGTTGGGGCGTTGTCATTAGTTAAATTATGGTTGACCAAATTGTTTGACATGAAACACTTAGGTGAAGCTAATTTTGTTCACAGTATCCAAATTTTTCAAGATAAGAAGAACAAAATGATATCTTTGTCCCAAGCAGGCTACATAGACAAAATTCACAGGAGGTTTGCAATTTAGGATTCTAAGAAAGGTGAGCAACTATCTAAGTCTCGAATTACTCTTTCTAAGAAAGACTTGCCAAAGTCTAATGAAAAAAGAGAATACATGAAGAAGGTGCCTTATGCTTCAATAGTGGGTAGTGTCATGTATGCCATGCTTTGCACATGACTAGATATTAGTTATGCAGTTGAGATAGTAAGTTGATTTCAATTAGATTTAGGACCAAATCACTAGGTTGTGGTCAAGCATTGTTTAAGTACCTGAGAAAGACTCGAGGGTATATGCTTGTATATTCGGGTGAGGATTTAACACCTCTAGGATATATTGACTCGGATTTCAAATCTAGTTTGGATTCAAGAAGATTGACTACTAGTTTTGCGTTTACTTTGGGTGGCGGTGCCATTGTTTGGAGAAGTGTCAAGCAAGATTGCATTTCAGATTCAACGATGGAGCCTGAAAATATGGCAGCTAGTGATGCTTTGAAAGAAGCAATGTGGCTCTGCAAGTTCCTTGAGGATCTTGAGGTAGTTCCTAGTATGGATAAGGTGGTATCGCTCTATTGCGATAACATTGTAGTGATAGCTAATGCTAAGAAAATTTCACAAGAAGAGTAAGCATATTGATCGAAAGTATCATGTGATAAAGGACTTCGTTGAGGGCGGGCATATTGCTGTATGTAAAATCTCATTTGAGGACAATTGAGCTGATCTATTCATAAAGACACTAACTACAAGAGTTTTTGAGAGGTATGTGGAAGCTATGGGGATACAGGATTTGTCTTATTTACTCACTTAGTGTAAGTGGGAGATTGTTAACATGTATGCCCTAAGGAGTAAAAATGTAATATGTTTTTGGAGACATTTTTATCAATAAAGAATTTTTTATTATTCATATACCAACTTATTGTCCTATTTACATTCATATTTGTTGAATGTATGATAAGCAAATAAAAGTTTGAGATTGTTGGTCTAAACATGGAGAAGAAGTAGTTTTCCTCAAGCACGGCCTCCTCAAGTCATTCAATTATGGAGGGGCGCATTAGGTGACACCCCCTCAGCTGCTCGATCAGGGGAGGAACCACCACGGGAGGCGGTGAAGGAGGCAAGGTTGAAAACTCCTTGGCTCATTAAGGCCTCATGAAATGTTTACACCCATAGTAGAATGCTAAGACGAGCACGTGTTGGAGGCTACTTGGCACGTTCGGGCCTTTTTCACTTCGACGTAGCTATGCCCTTAGACTTGCTCCAATCTAGGAAAAGAGTTAAAAAAACATTCCTCAATTCAGACCTCCGATCTAGAGCTAGCCTGGTAGGTAGAACAGCCTAATCACATCCTTGAGGTCTTCATCAGCAATGGGTGGCTTTAAACCAAGGGAGCCACCAAAAGAGTCCTCGAAGCTGGACAATGATGGCTCCCCCACTGGCCTCCTGACATAGAAGGTGCTTGACATGGGGACGTTGGCTACACTGTACCCTACAATTGTCACTTGCTCGGTTCGCCAAGCAAGTGGGACGTCATCTCGGCAAGGGTTGGGTAAATTAGACCCCCTAAACTAGCCATAGTTGCCCAGATTGGTCTTGCTTAGTAGAAACATCTGCTGTCGGATAGCTTCAGGCTTAGTGTGCAAATCCTCTATAGATGCCAGAAGTCCCCTTGGAGCCCACCGCCTCTTCGACTATGCATGCCCCTACTCGAATTTGATGGACACAACTTGATGAGTGGGGACTAGTTCACCGAACTAGGATAACTAGCTTTCCCTAATATAAAACCACTCCAACTTCCATAGCTTGTCCGAGTCGAGGTTACTAAGGATGAAATCCTTCTTAAACCTGGTGCAGTAGTACCACTCAATCTACCAAGGAAGTCTCTTTATCTCAAATGAGTGCCTAAAGGCCTCCCATGGCATCTCGATCATGAAATAGTATTTCCACAAAATATGCATGCCGATTAGGGAATGTTAATAGTTCAGATTGAACTGAGCAGGGCACATATTTAGATTGTTCAATGCCTGGCAAAGGAAAGGATGAAATGGGAGACAAAGCCTTGCTTGGGAAAATTCCACATATAATGTAATATACCCCTCTAGTAGATTCACGGGAGTGTCTCCAACTCTAGCAAGACCTAGACAATGTCATCGGTAATCTTATACTCTCGACAAAGGGCTTCCAACTGGGTCAACATCATTACCAATCTATATTCCACTGCTAATGTCTGGCTGGGTCGGTGTACCTAGTAAACCACTATACCTTAGACTCTTGTCTCAACAGTAGGTGGCACTTTGTTCTCATCCTCGGCATTACCTACTTGGATTGGTTGTTTGTCCTCAGCAACGGCCATATCAATGGCCACTTCTCCCATTATAGGAGCCTATACCATGGTGCCCCAGCTAGAGAAGCTCGGTCTGCTCGCAACAGTCACCCAGTAGGCGTGCTCCTAGGTGATAACTGGATACGTGCCCATAGTGGTTGTCTTGATATGGGGGTCCTACGCCCCTGCATGGCCTAACAAGACCGTTGCCCTCAAGCATGTCCAAAAATTTCCTTTCGTGGACCATTCATTGCCTCAAGCTAAGGATCTACACCAATTGAGCCACACTTTCTGGCTCGATCACTGTCTCCATGATATCTACATCCTCAGATGTTTCCCGGTTGGTCTTGGTAGTCTCATCCAACCAAGAAACATTTATTGACTAGTATTGGGATTCACTCAAATCACTCATTTTTTTTGTTCATTGCCTATTCGGGATTGATTTCTCGAGTCTAATAAAAGAAGTTCCTTGGAATCACTAGTTTCTTGCTCAGCAGCTAAACTTAGCCAAAAATTTGAACGCATGGTGCCCTAAAAAGGCAAGAATAAACTCCTATTTATAACTGAAGATCATGCATGGAAGACAAGGAGAAGCAATGATTGCAACCATCAGGGAAACAACCAATCATAAGCTCACACATTTCAACCAGGCTTGACCAATTGACCTCTTAAATTTTGAGGTCTTGAAGATGAATCTAAAGACCATATTTAACCAAGCATCCCCTTGGGGCATTGTACACTAGGCTGAGCATCGACCAAGTGCATTAGAGGCTATTGTTAAGGGAGTGCTCGACATGCTCTCCTGAACACACCCTGCTCAGCTGTCCGACCACACTACTCAGCCAGAAGCCTTTAAGACAAATTTGCAACTCTCATGTGATTGGCACTTCTTCCCAAGGTGCTCTATAGGGCCCTCATTGGCTACAACACAAGATGTCGTCTCCTCAGGAAGAACACATGCTTGAGTTGGTCTGATAAAGCCTGCACCCAAGCAACTACTCGCTTCCACAGGTCAACACATGGCCTCATGTCAACCCTCAGATAGAGAACTGACCTTTCAAAGGATCGCCACTTGTCACCTACTACTTGACATAAGATGATGGGATACACGGGTCATAGATCAAACCCATCTAACACCAGATCCAAGTGGTGGCCTATAAATTGAGCATATTTACTACACTTAAAGGTAGCGTATTTCTTTCCCACCTAACTTTGCTCTCAAACTCATCCAAACAAGTACCTAACTTGAGTGTAGAAAAGCCTTTGGTCGGCATCATACCAATGTCCCCTCGATCTTTGAGGCATCCCTCTCCTTATGTAGGTCCACCATGAGAAGCCAAGACGAGCAAGAAAGATAGTTCGACCACCGTATGCAACCGCATGTGGTGTTGATCACCAGCAAAACGAAGCAGAGCATTAACAATCATTTTTGAGTTGGGGGGGGGGGGGGGGCGCGGGGGCACGGGAGGGCTTGTTTTCACATTTTTACAAACCTTTAAATAGGACATAGCAGGGCTTATTTGTGTCACTTAGATAATATATATAAATATATATATATATATATATATATAAATATATTGAGAGAATCTAATAAGAGAAAGGTGTGTAACTTTTCTCATGTAAACTTCTTCATCATTATAATGAATTTCTACAGCAGTTGAAAATAGATATAGTTTTCACATTAAGGGTGAATCACTATAAAATTTATGTGCATTATTGTTTATTTTTTGTTTGGTATATTTTGCTTTCAATAGAATTAGGGAGTCTTATTTGTAACGAATAAAAGTTGGGATCCAATTATAGAAAAAAAATTAACAGAAGCAATTGAAAAAAAAAATTTCAAAAAAGCACATAATAAGATAATTTAAATATGCAAGAACCGACTACAAGAAATAAAACTTTAAGCAATGACAAAAGTCGTCGCTAAAACATCGAATATTGTCAATAAATTGTAGTCACCAATAATTCTTCAATAAAAAACTTTTAGTAAGTGTCACGTCAAGTTGTAGTCATCACTACTTCATGAGGCAAAGAATAATTACAATATGACGTCAGCCAACTTTATAGTGATAACAATTTTCAAATTTATCATCCCTAGAAGTTTAAAATTTTTTAAAAAATTTTAAAGTTCAATGAAATATGCAATGTCTAATCCCCTAATTTTATATCCTCATTATCTTCTTCCTTTTCTTCATCAGCAGAGCCACAATACTTGCCTTAACTCAAAGTCGTAAATTTATTTTCCTCATTACACCAACCATCTAGGAGTTTTTGTCCACTTATAAACTTTTACATGACATGGTAGGGCTTATTTGTGTAACTTAGAAAATACATATACATATACATACATATATATATATATATATAAAGAGAGAGAATCGAAAGAGAGGGTGTGCAACTTTAATAAATTCGTACAATTGCTAAAAGTAGATATAGTTCACACATTAAGGGTGAACTACTATAAATTTTATGTGTATTCTTGTTTATTTTTTGTTTGGTATATTTTGCTCTCAATAGAATTAGGAAGTCTTATTTGCAACAAATAATATAATGTATTACAACAAATGTAAGTTGGGATCCAGTTATGAAAAAAATTTAACATAAGCAATTGAGAAAAAAAAACTATTTCAAAAAGGCACATAATACGATAATTTAAATATACAGGAGCCCACTACTAGAAATAAAGCCTTAAGCAATGACAAAAGACGTCGCCAAAACATTGAATGTTGTCGTTAAACTATACTCGCTAATAATTTGTTGCTAAAAAACTTTTAGCAAGTGCAGCCGTCAAGTTGTTGTCGTCCCTATTTCTTGAGGCAAAGAATGGATAGAGTATGACGTCAACTAGATTTATAGTGACGATAGTTTTCAAATTTGTCATCCCTAAAAGTTGAAAATTTTTCAAAAATTTTCAAAATTAAATGAAATATGCAATCTCTAATCCCCTAAGTTTATATTCTCATTATCGTCTTCTTTTTTTTACCAACGGAGGCACAATACTCACCTTAACTCTAATTTAGGACATGGTAGGGCTTATTTATGAACTCAAAAAATATATATACACACACACATATATATATATATGTATGTATAAAGAGAAAGAATCTAAAGAGAGAATGGGTGTGTAATATTTCTCTTGTAAACTTCTCAATTATTATAATGAATTTTTGCAGTAGCTAAAAGTGGATATAGTTCTCACATTAAGGGTGAACCACTATAAATTTTATGTGTATTCTTGTTTATTTTTGTTTGTTATATTTTGCTCTCAGTAGAATTAGGAAGTCTCATTTGCAACAAATAATATAATAAGTATTACAACGTAAAAGGTAAGTTAGGATCTAGTTATGAAAAAAAAAGTTTAACAGAAGCAATTAAAAAAAACTATTTCAAAAAAGCACATAATAGGATAATTTAAATGTACAGGAGCCGACTATAAGAAATAAAATCTTAAACAATGACAAAAGTCGTCGCTAAAACATTGCATGTCACTGCAAGAAATTATTGATTACACGACCTTTATTTTACGACCGTTTTTTAAAAACCGTCGTGGTAAGGTCAAAAATGTGCGGCAAGTTAAGCCCATGAAAACAAAGACCGTCGTGGAATGGAGTGAAGATATCACGACGGTTTTCTGAAAAAATCATCATGGAATACGAGAGATACCACGACGGTTTCTCGAGAAAACCGTCGTGGTATCTTCCACGACGGTTTTTTTAGAAAACTATCGTGATAGCTTACTTAAAACCACTTTCCAACCTCGGCATTCAGACACATTTCAGAAACATACTTTACAAATACAAACACAGACCCTTCCGAATCAACCGTTGCCGTCTCTCTCCGCCTCCACACTCCTTAATCTCACCCAAATTGTAAGTTTTTTTGTAGAAAGTGATAAATAGTTGTTGATTGTGATGTATAATTAATCCAAAATTGATAAATAGTTGTTGATTTTGTTGTTTATTCCGTGAAGTTGATAAATAGCTGTTGATTTTGTTGTTTATTCCGTGAAGTTTGTATTGTGGATCATGGGTATGATTTCTTCATTTTATAATGAGTATGTGTAACTTATTTTATGATGGATGATGTTTTTTTTATGATTAATTAATATATGTAAGTGTGGGTATATATATAAATTGTGAAATTAATTTTAATTGAATATTTGCTATTTATTATTTTGATTTAGGAATTACAAAATGGATAGGAAATGGATGTGGGATTTTCGATTGTCTAAAGAGTATGTGAATGGTGTGGAAAAGTTCTTGGATTTTGCCAAAAGTCATGCAAATGGTGATAAAATTTGATATCCTTGTGTTCAATGT
>CAMOHE010005921.1:15944-28933 GCA_946598075.1 Artocarpus hirsutus
AAAAACAAAAACAAAAAAAAAAAAAAACAAAAACAAAAGAGAAAGAGAGGGAGGGAATGACTGAAAGAAAAAGAAAAAGCAAGAAAGGATTAAAACAAGAGGAAAAACTACTTTCGATTAAGACAAATCGTTTTGGTCAACATATGCAGTAATCTATATTAAGACTTCTATATTAGTTATAGAGTATATATATTAAATTATCTCCCCTCATTAATATTAAAATAAAATAAGAAGAAATTATAAAAGGACTTTAAGAACTCCCCGTTAGGAGCTAAAAAACTGAAAGAAAAACATCGACAATAAACATGCAATAACTGGTGAAGACCCTGAACAAGCAAAAACGATACATCAAGTTGTGGAAGAATGCCGCCTGTTGGAGGGATAGTCCTAAAGGAAAAGTCACTCATACAACCTTTGACGGGCAAAGAAAAGAAGGGAATTGTGTGACATACTACAAATTGTAAGTTCAAAGGCAAATTATACAAAATTAGAAGTTTAAGAGGAGAATTGCAAATGTGTGTAAATTCAAGAGGTACCGGTGCTAAAAAGCCTTGCAATCATTTGAATCTCACCTGCTATAAAGCCTAAGCCATCAATGGCGAAGGCAAAACTTTTGTTCAGTGGGACACAATAGAAATAAATGAGATAGTATTTTATTGAATAAATACATAATTATATATTTTTATTATTGAGTGGGGATATAGATATAGTTTTTTTTGTAAAATAGAAGCATAATTAATTGTACTTGTTAGTTATTCAGTGAGGAAATTGTTATAATTTTTCTTACAAATAGGGACATATTTAAAAAATTTTAGGGCAAAAATTTAAATTTTAAAACTTGCCCCCACTCAACATAAGCTACCTCCACCACTGTAAACTATCACGAGTGATATAGACCGAGCAAAATTAGGAGTAGAATGCCACCAATGAATAGAGAACCAACATTATTCACCACATAAAAAGCTAGTTTGTCATCCACTTGATCACCCTTTTCTATAAATGTGAAAACTTTTTCTTCTATGCAAATGAGATATAGCCATCCAAAACTACTTTTCGAAGTATTTAAATGATATATCATAGTGTTTTGACTCTCTAAAAATACTTCTAGTCAAAGTCATAAAATATAGCTTTTTAAAAATACTATTAAAATAGACTTTAAAACTTATACCATAATTTTAATAAGACATTATAAACTTTGTTACAAACATTTTTATTACTTAATGTAAAATTTTAAAACTATTTTGATCCATTTAAGCTCTTTTAAAAATATAGTTCTAAATTACACTCATTAAAAAAGTCACAACTTTTGCTTCTATTTTTCTACTGACTAAAGCACAAGTAAAATCTCAGCCAAATGGTGCCTATGTAAACTGCCAATATCGCACAATTCAACCTCAAATGAAAGTTTTATCCCAATATGCAAAAGCAAAACAACCCTTGAAACCTTTATAAGCACAAAATATAACCCCACAGCAGGCATTATCAAAAGCACCATGAGTCGTCCCATTACTGTCAAGAAAAATTGCAATAAATAATAAGTTTTAAAAATATTTACAAAAAAGATTATAAATAAATAATGCATTTACCCTTTTATTTATAATATGCATAATTTTTATTTGTACAATAAATAGATTTAAAGTGTAAATAATTTATTCATATCCTTATTTACGGTGTAAATGACTATTATATCTATTGCAAATAAATTATTTACATTGTAAATATATAATTTACTATAAATATTTTTAAAACCTGTTATTTATGTCAAAAAATTTCAAAAATTTGCTATTTCTTTTATCCTCTCAATTTTCAATTCATCTATATGATACTAATTTATATGAGATGTGTTGAAACCTCTTTACTTTTAACCAGTGGTGGAGCTACATTGGGTCTGAAGGGCAGCTGCCCGTCTAGCCCAATATAAGTTGCATACATTTTTACCCCAATATTATTATTATTATTATTTTTACAACTTGAGCTTGTGTCACTAAGTAATTTACATTGATTATTTTATTATTTAATAAAAAGAATTCAATTTTTCCCAATTTGCCTTTTACACATACTTATTATTTTAAGCTTAAAACCTTAAATAAACCACAAGTCAACTATACTTCTATTTAAATTCATAATATTTTGGACTTTTTAAAGTAGATTAAAGTATAAGATTATCAAGTTCATGCAAGAAGAAAAGAAAGATACAGTTGGATAAATAAAAAGATAAAAGAAAAGGACGGTTAAAAAAATAATAACACGATGTTTGGAGTCAAAATTTTATCTTATCCCAATTTGACTTATAAACATACTTATTATTTTAAGCTTAAAACCTTAAATAAAACACAAGTCAACTATACTTCTATTTAAATTCATAATATTTTGGACTTTGTAAAGTAGATTAAAATATTAGATTATCAAGTTCATGCAAGAAGAAAAGAAAGATACAGTTTTGATAAATAAAAAGATAAAAGAAAAAAACAGTTAAAAAAATAATAACACAATGTTTCGATACAAAATTTTATCTTAAATATTCTTGCCCGTGGGGGAAAAAAAGGTTTTGCCGTGGCTTTTAACAAGAGTGCGTGACAAGAGGCGTTTGTTATGTCAATTTTGATTTTTTACTTAAGTCAAGTGTTATTTTATCATTTTTTACCAAAAAAAAAAGTAATGTTATCATGGATTATGTTTGTAACTATACAATTAATTAAGAGAGGGTGTGGAATGAGAAGTCTAGAACCAGTAGTTCAAAAACCCAATTTATCGTCCTTTTAATTTATAATAACTTTGAATAAAGTTTAATAAAAAGCTCTAAAAATTTCAAACTTGTTTATATATTTGTGAGAAAAAAAAATAATACAACAGAAAACATTTGAACCAAATTTTTTTGGTCCAAATCTTTGTTAACAAAGAAAGGGTTGGTGAGAGTAGACTAATTTCTACCCTGCAATTCCCAAGAAATAATCCATTTTTTTTTTCTTTTATGTTCAAATAATCTATGCATTCTAGGTACAATAGGGATTGAGATAAAATACTACGTATACGATGAATAATCAGTCTTTAGTAGGGCCACATCCTTACATGTACATCTTAATAGATCTTCATATTCGAATATGGTCTTTAAATATTGCGTCAGTCAAAGATTTCACTAGATCGAATTTGATTTTGAAAATGTGCTTTTCCTTCCTTCCTTCCTTCCTTTCTTTCTTTCTTTCTTCTTTTTTTTTTTTTTTTTTGTTGTTTTCTTTTCTTTTACACTCAACTTCACACTATATATATAAATGTACAAATTTTGTTTAAATTTTTTTAAATTAGCTATATAAAAGCAAAAAATTGTATTTATATGACACTTATTACACACCCCTGCTGTGTTTTGAGGTAAATGAAAAAAAAAATAGTACTGAAGTGTGACAATTTTTCAATTAATGTTGAATGTGATTTGTCATCTGTATGCAAATCCTTCAAACAGAGGCTATTTATGTATGTAATTAAATATTTTTTAAGGTAAGGACCCGCCTCAAAAACATAGATCAAATACTAATCAAGTGTCAAAGTTTTTAGAGTCTTATTAAAATAAATTTACCATTTTGAATGTCCCATTACGTAGTACTGCTCATGATATCCATTCAATTTAGAGATACATAATTTCCCCCCACCCCCAAAAAAAAAAAAAAAAAAAAAAACTGGTAGTAGGAATTGGTCGTGAGCTACTTCTAGCTAGTTTATAATGTTTACAAAGTTTGCTAGCTTTGACATGCAAAATTTAGGCAAAACTTATGTAAAACAGTTGTTTTCACCCAATCAATAGCTACTATTATTTTGATTATTAGACTAACTTATTAATAGTCTAATTTATGACTTAAAGCAATTTTGCTGTAAATTTTTAGTGTAAATACATTAGACTATTGAAAAGTTAATCTAACAGTTAAAATAACAGTACCTACTAATATTAAGGTAAAATATTTGTCCTACCATAAGAACTCTCATTTTTTCTTTTTCTTCTTCTTCTTATTTTTTTTGAAAGTAAAATAGTAATTGCATTTTGTAAATTAAAACAATACATACAATAATTTAAAGGTGAAAGACCACAATACATTTAATGACCTAACTTTGACAGATTGAAACCACCAGTAAGAACTCCTATTTAAAAGTAGCTGCATATGTTTTATAATAACTTGATATTCTATAGTGATACAATTCTTCATCAGCCAAATATTACTATCTATATTGCTAGCTAGCAGCTAGCTTTGTTTGATTATTATAGAACTACGTTCATCGAGCCAGCGTGTATTTTGGTTATCCGCGTACACACACACACACAGAGACAGATTATATATATATATATATATATATATATATATAGTCACCCTGCTACAAAGACGGCGCCCAGCGGCAGGTGATAACTCTCGTATAAAAAGTACTAATCTTTTTTTATTTATTGTGTATCAAAAACATTCTTATGAACTAAATAGATAAAATACTATTACTTGCTAGTACATAACGTGCAATATGTATACAATAAATCGGGTTTTTTTTTTTTTTTTTAAGAAACCTTCCTAGGAAGGTAATGATTTAACGGAAGGATGGGAAAAACTTATATATATAAATATATATATATAAACCTCCAAAATTGGGGGCAATTTTTTTCACGAATTTTTATTAATCATAAACTTAGATAAAAAAAATGGACGACTATAGAGTGAATGATCTGCAGAAAAAGCGAAAAGAAAGAAACAAAACGAAAAAAGATATATCACTTTTATGTTAATTATTATGGAGAGAGAGAGAGCAAGGTAGTCTAAAAAGGTATGATTGCAAATGGGCGTCGCCAGTAAGCCATAAAGCAATAATCAAAGGGTAAAAAGCCCAATGTCACTCCCCTATGTATATTAACACATTAATATGTTATCTTTTATGTATCTCAAATTCTCATCAATATCTAAAAGCCACAAGAAAAAGCACCCATTACTCCTGTCCCCACCAAACGTAAATATCTTTTCCAATTTTTTTTTTCAAACCTTTGTTAAGGTGGTTGCAGAAGCGGTGAAAGAGAGAGAGAGAGAAATTGGTCCACGGTTGTTTAATTAAGACTTAGGATGTGCTTTTCCGGGGAGATCATCAATAGATTTTTCATTTTAAGGTCGACGGTCTTAGTTATGGATGTTAGCCTGCGCCCTTACACTTTTTAATTGCCCACAAACGTCCCTTTTGAGACTCTTTAGTGACAGCCACATCTATGTTTGACCCCACAACATACCCATTTACCAATGACACCAATCAACCTTCTTTCTCCATCTTTGCAGGTAGGTGGTTCTTCTCAAACGAACCCCACTCTAGAAATATATATATATATATATATATATTTCTTTTTTATATATATACAGTTTTTGAAAATAGAAATTGTGTCCCTTTTGAGCCTTGCATTATTTTTCATGTATTTTGGCCCTTTATGTTGCAAAACTCATATATATATAGGCCTATCTCACTTACTTATTTTTTATATACATCACCAAACTTGTTCTCTCTTTACTTATAACTTTCCTTTCTTTCTGATCATCTCTCTTGTACTTTTCTAGGAGGCATATATGCAACATCATCTCTTACTTTGTTTGAATCCAAAGAATTGATCATCACAAACTTTTTGTTGATAACCAAACCTATGTTTTTCTTGTGAGACAAATAACTTTTTTTTTCCTATTATAGTAAGTAGTTCTATCAATCAAATGCCCGAAAGCAACATGAGTATATCTGTGAACGGGCAATCTCAAGTCCCTCCTGGCTTCCGATTCCATCCAACCGAGGAGGAACTTCTTCAGTACTACTTGAAGAAGAAGGTCTCCAACCAAAGGATCGATCTCGACGTGATTCGCGACGTCGATCTCAACAAGCTTGAACCATGGGATATTCAAGGTAGGAGTTAAACATATCCATTTGCATCTTTTCTTTTTTAACTTGGCAATTTTTTTAAGTGGATTTTTAAATATTTCTTGATGATTAGTTACTGCCTGATTGATTAAAAGAAAAACTAATTTGACCTAAAAATGGATTCTTTTTTTTATAAATTTTTTCAGAAAAGTGTAGAATCGGAACCACCCCACAAAACGATTGGTACTTTTTCAGCCACAAGGACAAGAAATACCCGACTGGAACGCGCACCAACCGCGCCACGACTGCCGGGTTCTGGAAGGCCACCGGGCGTGACAAAGTGATATACAGCAACTGCAAAAGGATTGGCATGAGAAAGACTCTTGTCTTCTACAAAGGCCGAGCTCCTCATGGCCAAAAGTCCGACTGGATCATGCACGAGTACAGACTAGACGATAATACAACTATAGACTCCGATATTGTAAGCCCTTAATTTGTCATGTTCTTACAATATGAATCATGTTATATAATAGTTTTTTTTTTTTTTTTATCTTGTCATATATATATTTATATATATGACACTATTATGTCCGTGATATATGCAAACCAGTCCCCGGCCGTTATGGTGGAGACAACACAAGAAGAAGGATGGGTGGTTTGTAGAATCTTCAAGAAGAAAAACCATCACAAAACCCTAGACAGCCCCGTGATGTCATCCGTCACGGTTAGTACGGAGACGAGGAACTGCAACAATCAACTGATGATGTTCGATTCCGATCAGATGAACGAAGAAGGAGCCCTGGAGGAGATATTTCAGCACGCGGGGCGAAGAGGCGGTGGTACTAATTGCAAGGAAGACATCAAGTATAATAACAACAATCACCACAACACAAGAATTATTCCGTCCTTCAAAAGTAGTGCGGCCATGAACATGAACAGTATTGGTACTGTCAATAATGACTACAACAACGAAAGATTCCTGAAACTTCCGAGCCTCGATAGCCCAAACTCCACAAGCAGCCAAAACTGTTACCAACCCTCCTTGCAGACCTTGGATCCCAATAACTTTGGGTTCTCTCATCATGATCATGATCATGATCATGACCATGACCATCAGACGGAGATGATCACCAACTGGGCAACACTTGATCGCCTTGTGGCTTCCCAGTTAAATGGCCTTAGTACGGATCAGGCTTCTAGACAATTTGTCTGCTTCACTAGCACTGTTACTTCCAACACTCAACCGATCATGGATTACTGCACTAGTAACAACCATGTTGATCATCATCTGCAAATGTCCGCAGCCCTCCGATCATCATCATCTTCATCCAACAAGCCTTACCATGCCACTCAGGACTACAGCAACGAGATGGAGCTGTGGAGTACTTTTGCCAGGTCGTCGTCGTCGTTGTCTGACCCAATATGCCAAGTGGCAAACGCTCCGTTGTAACAGAACAACAAATCATATAATAAAAAAATTATTATTATGTCATTGTAGTTTTGTTCAAGGTCAGAAGAGGAATATAATTACCAGGCAGTTATATGTGATTGCATTTTTTACATGTTACATAGGTAAATTAATAAATAAATTAATGAAATAAAATAAAATAAAAACATGATTACGAGGAGTTTCGGATAGGGTGGCATTGTCAACCATATCTATTTTTTCTTTGCTTAATCAAGATGTCTACCATTAATTTTTGAATTCTCCATCTAGAAGGCCTTAGCAAAATTGTTATAATTATGGGGGAGGGATATCATCATATCACCTTTTTCTAACCGCAACTATAATTTTACACGCCTTTGTTTTCTTTTTCTTTTTCTTTTTCTTTTTCCTTTTAAATATTGTAATTAAGAGGACCAAATTGATCATGAACAATAATCAATATATATCTTTCAGTCATGTGGCTTGTCGGTTTGTTTAAGAATTTAGGACCGTCTCTGTCTCCCATATAACTCTTGTAGTACTGGTCCACACACACACATATATATATGCACACTGTTTATCTAGAGAGCAATAAGATGCATATATATATATACACACACACACACACAACATATATATATGAGTATGACCACCTGAAATACAGAGAGAGAGAAAGATCTGCTTTCCCAAATTACATATATTAAAAACAAGTCAAAAGAGAATCACTGAAAAACGCAATCTTTGCACCTTTGTCCGGTCAGACGGGCCGGGCAAGGAAAAAAAAAAAGCACGAGTTGACCCTGGTTGATCACGCGAGGATAATCTGAGTCGATTAATACTGCCACTTCTGACTCCGTAGGCGCATTTGTACTTGACAATACGACCAATCGAGAATCTGCTTCACATTTGGAATAGTTGTATACTCAATTAATACAACATTTTGTAAAAGTGTACGTTTATGTCCACCAACTGTATTGAGTGGTAATTTAGGTGTGTTCATGTGTTAATCAAAATTTTCGTGCCAAATTCAAGTCAATCTATGTGTAACCTTTTTAATAAAAAGGCCATTTAAATTTGTACTGTTACAACTAATTTAAATAATATAAGTGTTATTTTACTTATTTGATCTATTTATTTATATTTTATTTTATAAAATTGGCCTTCAAATATTATATTTTTAATTTTATTTTAAGGAAATTTGTTGAAATTATTTTTTGAAAATTATTTAGCCTTATTTTTCTATACTTTTTATTAAAAAATTAATAAACAGAGAGTCACTTGTGTCAAGTTTGAGTCGTGCTCTTGTGTCGAACCAAAATTGCCATCCATAATATTCTATACGCCCCATAAAAAATTAAAAAAAAAAACAATGTTAATCATTTGTGTTATCATGCGTATGGTATACGCGTAACTATACAGAAATATTTTTTCAGCCTTTTAATTCTCTACGTACTAATAAATTCTTGCTGAATTATGGTCATAGGTACATTTATGAAACTCATAAAGACAAGTTTTGTACATAACTACGAAGAAATTTCAAATCAGTACTAGACCATGATACAAGGACAATCGAGAGAATAAAAAAACAATACACTCGTTATGTCGTTGCCATTCTTACCGGGATCCATTTTCTTCTTCTACGTGGTCTCTAATATTTTCACCTTGTTACATGTGAAAGTCTATACATACCTTTTTTTGGATTGAATTTACTTGCACAGACCACATTATATTACATATGGAATATATATATATATATATATATATATATATATATATATATAAAATAGGATATTTGAATCACTAGATTACACTCTTACTTTGATTTGAAAATATAATCAAAATTCAAAGTTTATGAGAGAAAATATTATAGTAAAACTGGTTTTAATCGAAACCTTTTTCATTTTAGCTGGTGTTCCCAAATAAGCCCTAAAAGTTTGTTTTATTTGCTTAGTACATAATAAAGATAGCGAAAAAGAATTTTAAATTGTTTAAAAGGTGTTTTATAATTTAGTTAGTTATAAATTATTGAGGAGACCAAAATGTGTCTTGATAATATTGTCCAAAGTTTCAAATTTTACATGCTCCATCTCATAGGCAGCTTCAAAATGTGTCTTGATATTATATTGTCCAAAGTTTCAAATTTTCTCTTGACAAATGCTTTAAAATATTTTTGACTTGATTAATTTTCACTTAGAAATTGACTTTCTCCTCTGATATAAAGTATTCAACATTTTTTTTCAAAGCAAAGTGTATATTCTACTACACAGAGGATTTTTTTTTCCAACAGTAATGAAGTTCTGATTTTTCTAGTCCAAATCTATGTCTAAGTAGTTCCGAATTATTATTTTCTGCTTTTCTAGCAAATAAACAAATGAAAATTACAAATTTGTTCGATCATAAGATCAAATATAATGATTTCATTTTTTGACGAAGTACATGATAAAATTTATAATTAGAAAACAGAAATCATAATTAAAATGCAATAGGCACATATATATATATATATATATATATCTATTCTTTTAATGAGGAAAAAAAATCTAAAAATTCGTGGTCATACTTTGTATTTAGTTACGTAAATTCATTTAATTTGAAATCTTTATAAATCTTTTTAGAAGAATTTGAAAAAATGTGTTAAAGTCGACAAAAAAAAAATACTTTTCAGTTTTGACAACAATCTGCAGTCACAACACGTAGTACTACTGGTTTCTTTTTAAGCAAAAAAAAAATTAAGTATCTGGTACTGGCTTGAGAAAAGGACGATCGTTATAGTACTTTTGCATTTGAGTAACAAAACAATGCGCGCACGTAGTCAGCTTTTAGTAACAACAATATTTCCAAAACCAACCCCCACCCCGGAAAAAAATATAGAAGCAGGCTCTTATTTTCCTAATTCATAATAACCTCTTCTCATGACATAATATTGGGCATCAATTTTTTATCCTAAAATAAATTCTTCGAGCAAGTATAGTGATTTTTTTTTTCTCACCGGTTTAAATCGAAAATTTTCATATCTAATCAGTTTTGTTACAGTATCTCTATTACAAAACTTGAGTTGTTACTTAGATTTCAACAAATCTAACAAACAATACAAACACCCTTCTCTTTAATACATCTTCAAATTTCTTGACCGAAGATAATTAGGAAAATCACAAGAACTTTTCAGTTGTATATGTTATTGTTTCTTCTTTTTTTTTTTTTTTTTTTTTTTTAAGTCGGGATAAGGAAATATGGATATGAAATGCATCGACCCATCATATATAACTTTATGGGACAGTGTGGTGATGGCAAGGTGGCATTTGATTAAAATTTGGAAGCGAAACAGATAAAGATTGAGAGAGACTGTGACTCCAGCTAAAGGCAACCCCCAAACAACTGAACAAGTACCGAAATTCTACGCCTCTGCTGGGCGGGCTGATCAATGATCATCAACATCGATCTTTTGAACTTTGAAACCTTTTAGGCAAAAAGGGAAAAAAAAAAATCAAATATAGTCCCCTTTCGAAGATTTTTTTTTTAAAAAAAAGTGTTTGGAAAACAAAAAAAAACCACAACCTTATAGCGGTCGTGGCATGAAATTGAAGAGAGAGAGAGAGTGAAAACATGAAGATTTTAGCACAAGGAGAGTCAGGAAAAATTCAGTACAGTAAAAAAGCCAAAAGTGAAAAAATAAATTAAATAAAGTAATTTTCTAGAGGAGAAAGATCATGAGTTTGACTTTGAGAAAGAGAAAATGTATCTTGATAAAAATTAATGACAGCTTTATGGTGGGTATAAGAAACATTTTCGATACAAAGTCTACAGTTTCACATGAAGAAAAGGATAAAAGAAAAGCAAGTCATATAATTGAAAAAAAAAAGTATTATAACAAACAAATTATTGTATATCACAATAGCATCGGAAATAACATCACGTAAATTTTGACGATATTAAAAAGAGAAGAAAGTAGAAAAATGTGGGACTTGTGAAATTGTGTGATTGATCTCAATATTTGTTCACTAATATTTGAAGTCTTCAAAATTCCATTGGGTGAGACGAAATTAAGATAAAATTTACTGTAAATTTACTAGAAAAATTATAATTAGGAGAAAAATGCTTTGACTTTAATAAAGATCAGTTTGACTTTTGAGAAAGAGCAAAACGTACAATGTGTTAGCTTTTCATGGAATAAATATATACACAAAGTGTGCTCTTAATTCAAAAAAAAAATAGCATATCTAAAAAAATTAGCAAAAACGAAAAAAAAAATCTATAATGTTTAAAAAAAAAACGTACGTATTAAACAGCACTTGCAATATGGGAGTTAGTTTCTTATGGTATATGAGGTGGTTACAATTTGCAGAAAGTAAAAAGTTCAGGCTACGTTGACTATCGAATTAAAAGAAAAAAAATATACGTTGAGTAATTATAGAGATACCAACTATGGAGACTCTCTGTACAAATGGTCATATGCTTTCGTCTCCCTCTTTTGGTGGAGAGGTTCCCCCGATGTGGTCATGGCCATGATCCATGTTGATCTTCTTTAAATAAAGTTTGAATTTACAGTAAATATATATATATATATATATATAAAAGTGTTCGATGTACTCTTTTTCTTACTCTTTTTTAGATTTTCTCCATTTTTTGCCTCATATATCTTTCATATCTTATTTTCTGTCTAAATAATGACTTCTAATGTTAGCAAATTTTACATACTAGACAACGATTGATAAGTGTAAAAGAGAGTGAGAAAAAGAGTGTTAATAGCATCCTTATATATATCAATGGTATCTCTCTAATAGAATAGAATGATACATAAACAATATATATAGATATTTATTTATTTATAAAAAGAATTCAATGTGAAAAAAATAACAACAACAATGGAGAAAAAGAAAATATCCACCGTATTTACCTTTTGTTTTGCATATCGATACAAACTCTTCAACTCAAATCATCTATAGTATAAAGATTTTAACGGTTATAATGTAAAGCAAAGAATAACTACAAGATAAAGCTCTCAGTAGCTTCAGTATATGGATTCTTTTGATGTTAACATTTCTAAACTAAATTAAGATGGCCATTTCAGGGAAAAGAAAAAAGATCACTTGTCTACTTTACCAATTTGAAATTAATTATTTAGCCCTTGGTAATAGGCCTTAGGAACAAGTAATTATCTGTGACGTCCCCCTTCCGGACGCCACAGATATCGTTACATTCATTCTTTAAAACATTAATTGGAGCAAACTATTGAAGTTAATAACATGTATTTGAAATCATGGTTTGGAAAAGCATTCCCAGGATCTTTGCATACATTTTTTTTTATACAGAAATATACAAATACTATTTATAAGAAATCATAATCTTTCTTAATTATAAACAATTTGCTTTTCCATAGTCATTGTATAAATAGTTTGCTAATATTATTTAAATTAAATGGCCTTTGAAAAAAAACAAAAGACAAAATTCTTTGAACATGTCTCGGCCGGCAGGCCAAACTTTTACCTTCGGCAGGCCGAAGGTCACCCATCGGCAGGTCGTCCGAGGCCTTGCAGAATGGGGTTTTCAAAATCCAAAAGATCGGCAGGCCGATTGGAAAATTTTGGCAGTCCGACCAGTATGGTCGGCAGGCCGAACCTTAAAAAAAAATTTTGATAACAAGTTTTTTAAAACTTCAAATGCGGAAGAAAACTTTATAAAATAATAAAACACATTTACAAAATTTATAAAA